>OX463848.1:22179780-22462574 GCA_949825065.1 Odontocerum albicorne | reverse complement strand
ATATATATATATATATATATATATATATATATATATATATATATATATATATATATATATATATATATATATATATATATAATATATATATATATATATATATATATATATATATATATATATATATATATATATATATATATATATATATATATATATATATATATATATATATATATATATATATATATATATATATATATATATATATATATATATATATATATATATATATATATATATATATATATATATATATATATATATATATATATATATATATATATATATATATATATATATATATATATATATATATATATATATATATATATATATATATATATATATATATATATATATATATATATATATATATATATATATATATATATATATATATATATATATATATATATATATATATATATATATATATATATATATATATATATATATATATATATATATATATATATATATATATATATATATATATATATATATATATATATATATATATATATATATATATATATATATATATATATATATATATATATGTGTAACTGTTATTACATATATAACAATAATACAATGGATTAAGGTGTACTTGAGAGATATCTCATATTAAAAGGTTTGGGCACAGCTCATAGCAATCGAGATACACACCCATCAATAGGAGGGCGAGCATCACCGCGTGAATGCCAGATATTTTTCAGTGTACGCCTTTGAAAAACCTACATGTTTGATATTGATAAAAAATATTAAAAAAAAATTCATTCAATAATTATATAATAATAAAAAAGCAATTTTTACTTAATCTTATAGTACTGATTAGGAGACAATATTGTATTCGGACCCGTTAATAAAGAAAACCCGATAAACCTGATACGGTTTGTGACCACTGGAATATACACTTAACTCGCTGTCCTTCGTCGACATCGTGCGTGTGGGTGAACTCCGTGAAGATCTTGTTTTTTTTTGGTACCATTGGGAATTGAATTCAAAATCTTCGGGTGGAAGACAAGCATTTTATCCACTAGACCATGTATGTCAGTATTTTATATGGACATGCTAAATAAAATAAAAATATTATTAACGGCACCATATGTAATTTATACATAACAGAACATGAACATAATCTCAATCCAGTAACAAAAAAAAAACAGCCTACAAGAACAATCACACACAAGAGAGAAGAAAAGGAACTCAAATATACGTGAAGTTCAACCCAACCTGGTTGAGAAATATGGTAGGTTTTTACGAATAACTTTAGGGTGTTTTAGATATTTGTTTCAGACAAAGCCCACACCAGAATATTCGTATTCAAAAGAATGAAGTCAATTTATCACCAATGTCATACAGGGAATAGTCTGATCGTTTTCACAATCATATAGTGATGCTTATCTTGTCGTTCTGATGTGCACATGGAAATTTAATAAAGATAGCTCATAAGGATTGTCCAACATATGGTACAGTAGACCATTCTGTGCAAGAGCAATGTATTACGAAAAATTGAGGGAAACATACTATTTTCTTCTGAAAAATATGTATTTGGACCCTTCTATTATTACTGATTAATAATAGGACTTGTAAACTTTCATCAAGGGCGATCTAACTCGGGATTCGAACCCACTATTATTTACATAGCGCTTATTGTACGATTGTCCATTTATTGAAAGTATTGTAATATGTAGAGTACAACTTAGTGGTTTGATTACCATGGGGAAATCTCTTCCAACCAACAATAAATATATCAAAGAGGCCCTGGATGAAAACAACCAGGTTGACTAACTTTTTTTTTAAATGGTAATCTCTAGGTTAGGATGCGTCTTATCAACTAGGTTACGGAGGTCACCGTGTTTATAATTTTATCATATCGTATGACTTTTTTTGGCACAAAAGCAGCCCATGTCTCTACATGCATAGAGTAAACATCATCGTGTATCAGCAATTTAAAGTCAGAAAAAAAACATGATAAATATTCTGAAAATTAACATTTGCAATTAAAATTTTCTGGGGTAAATATGTCGATACATTTAAGAACGATAAATAGAAACATAGATACAATTTTTTTATTTGAAAGACAATCACAAAAAAAACAATAAATGTTATATTTTGACCGAGAATGGAAGCGTAAAAGCGAGACGATTTTGATGATTCGACCATGGAGAAGGAATAAATTATGAAAGGTTTAATAAAATAATTGAAGGTACAAAAAAATTAAATATACCTAAAATATGTAGAGAGGCTAAATTTATTTAATTCGGAAAGAGTAAAAAGCCTTTATAATAGATTGTGTATGACGAGGTTTATTTACGAGGCAGAAGCGAAAAATGTGTGATAGAATAGAATGAAATAAATATATGTTCTCTCTGTCTACATAATGGGGATATGGCAATGATGGTGGACATGGATAGAAGAACTTATTAGACATGATATTTGATTGAAGTCAGTATTTTAAACTGTTTCGAATATATTGGTCAATTGCATTCAGAATCGGACAAATCGGGCAGATTCCGTACCCGAAAAATCGACAAGGTGAAGGATATCACAGAATGTTCCACAGACCTTGCGTTTGTAAAAGATCATTAATCTTCGACATGTAGAGTACGATTAATAAAGTTGTCAAGGGTTCTACCTTCAGGATTCAGGAATATTCAGGAGAGTCACGATCTTGAACAAAATGGGAAAGCACCAGAGTAGAGAAGATTTTTATATTAATTTCATAAAAAGTGTCATCACAAAGTGAAGATAACGTGTAGCTTTGCATAATTAAGAGCTATTTGCACTTATGTAAATTAAAAAGAAATTGTTTTGTATAACAGTACGATTTGTTTTGAATGCAATACAACATTGTTAATTCGACGTATATATGCAAAAAGGAACCAACCCACATTTTTATCTGCTCTAATGTAATTAAGGAAATAGCTCTCCGCTTTGCATTGGTTTTTATGGAACAAAAACACTCTACGACATAATTTAATAATGAAATAACCATTCCAGGGTGTAGTTCTTAGCCTAGTTGGTAAGACGCCTGCCATCCAATCTAGGGGTTGCGGATTTGATTCCAGTTGGTAAGCAGATTTTTTTGAAAACGTATCCAGTCTGGTTTTCACTTCAAGTTTGTTCAACACTGTTCTAGTTGATTGGTTGGAAGAGATTGTAACATATAAATAAACCTGCTAGATTTTATACGACAAAAGTATAAATATTATTACAATTGATTAATATTTTTTTAAATAAAGTAAAACGACGTTTTATTGGGTTGGGTGTTTCTCGCATATATTAGGTATATACACATCTAATTGATGTTAATAAAATTTATTTAATCGTTCACTTAAAATATACCTACCATACGCTACGTAATTAATTCAATATTACAGCGCTTTTTTTACTTCATTTATTTTTAGTTTGTATAATATATGAATCACGTATTTCAGAAACCCCCAAACTCACATTTTTTTCGAATTTAACTTTTCTAAGGATTTTCATTGTTTGGGGGTAGACACGTCTTATAGTGCAGACAAACACCAAAAATTCTTCAATTGAATAGACCAAATATATATCCAAAAAAAAACCTGTATTGCAGAAACCCCAAAACTCCGGGAAGTTTGGTGTTTCTGCAATACAGCATGAACGCAGCCATAGAAGACATGGTTTTTCAACTGACTGTGTCAGCTGCTGAAAAGGCTGTTCATGTGAGAAGAGCCAACAAATTTTATGCCAAACTGAAATCCATTTCGGAAAAGTGCAAATTCGATGAAAAAACTGGTGGTATTTGCGTCGCTTACATGCAAAACTTGCAACTACCACTGATTTCAGTTTAAAAAACTTTCTACATGGGAGAACTGACTATTAATGTCCTGTGTATTCATAATCTTAAAGATGACAAGGCTACATTCTATGTATATCATGAGGGTGTGGGAACCAAAGGACCCAACGAAGTGGTTTCATTTATAATAGAGTATTTCAACAGTGATCTGGAATTCCAAAATATAGAAAATTTTAAAATTTTCTGCCCAAGACAGAAATTACACTATTATAAGGTTTTTCTCAGCATTAGTTTCAACAAAGAGATTTAAAACAATTGAGCAATATTATCCTACAAGAGAACATTCTTTTTTACCCTGCGATAGGGACTTTTATATCCCCAAGCAGTATGCTGAGCTAATGCTGTCTTCAGAAAAAACATTGAAGCGTTTTACAGTAGTTTTGCCTAATACAAATCAAATATTCGATTTCAAAAATTGGTGGTCTACGTATTATAAGAAGACAATGCTCAAACGAATCACTTGGTAGAAACATTTTGAGAGAATAAAAGGTCAGCTTTGAAATATCCCAGTTTTGGCATTTCATCCATTCGTGCAAACATGAAGGTCTTGTCATCGTAAAGGAGTTCATTGATGGATTTCAGGAAAATTCCTTTAGGCTACGTAATAGTAACATTCTCACCGTTAGAAATTCAATCTATCATAAAAAATCTCATCAACAAAAAAGCCCGCGGCCCCGATAAAATCAATAATCTCACCTTGAAAAAACTTCCGAAAAAAGCCATTTACGCCCTTACCGCCATTTACAATGCCTGCCTTCGACATAAATTCTTTCCAACCCCATTCAAAAACGCCGACGTCATCATGTTCCCTAAACCGGGTAAAAGCCACGTTATCCCTGAAAATTACAGACCGATCAGTCTGCTCCCGACTCTAGGTAAAGTGCTCGAAAAATTAATCCTAGAACGTCTCTCGTTAGAAACTTACTCACGTAACATCATCCCAGATTCGCAACACGGATTTAGGCCATTACACTCTACCAACCATCAGCTTCTTCGCGTTGTAGAACACATCATCAAATACTTCAGCTCCAAAGGCCTCACGACCCTCCTTTCACTAGACGTGGCGAAAGCCTTCGACACAGTCTGGCTCAACGGACTCATATTCAAACTGCACAAGTCAGGTATTCCCCTCAGACTAGTGCAAATCATCGCATCATTCCTTGAAAATCGCTCCTTCTCCGTCAAAATAGACGGTATAAACTCATCCCCTCGCCCCATTCTGGCAGGTGTGCCCCAAGGTGCACTGTTGTCCCCTATCCTGTATAACATATACACGAGCGATATGCCCCAATTTTCACGTACACATTGTATCACCGCGCAATACGCTGACGACACAGCCTTTCTCTCTTCATCGAAATATGAGTCCGTATCCCACAACAGACTGCAAGACTTCATTCCCATTCTGGAGCACTGGTGCACCAAATGGAAGATCAAAATAAATCCCACCAAAAGCACAGCAGTCCGCTTCTCACGCAGATACATCAAACCCATCAGAACTCTTAAACTCTTCGGCCAGAGCGTCCCATGGTCAAAACACGTAAAATACCTAGGCCTCACATTAGACAGTAGACTCTCGTGGCATAAACACGCCCTCAATATCAAATCAAAAGCTCACGGAACACTCAAATCATTATTTCCCTTGATCAGTAAATACAGCAAACTTAGCACGCGCACTAAACTCCACCTATATAAAGCGATCGTCAGACCGCAACTGACATACGCCCTTCCGGTCTGGGGCCACGCGAAGAAAACAACGCTACATCACATTCAGATCATTCAAAACAAAGCCCTCCGCATAATTTTAAAAGCACCCTACATCGTCCGTAATTCAAGACTCCACGCAGATACCAAACTACATACTATCCCCGAACATATGCGCGCTCTGGCCGAAAGGTTCTACAGCTCTATATCCCGTCATCCCAACCCAGTCATAAAAGCCTTAGATAACTACAACGCGAACACCAGTTACAGACACACTCGTCCGAAATCAATATTGCGAAACATCCCCCCGACCCCCCCCTCTTTAACTCTAATCATCCCCCCAAATGACCCCCCGATTGTCACTCTGAACACCCCATCATCGATAATTCCTCCGGCAGACAGTTTACCCCCATAGGCAACCGCATTTCTCACCTTCAATAAACATTTTCTACACCTTAATATATTTATAAAAGTCACACATTTCCCCACTCATTTACTTATCTACATATACTATATTCATTCTTATAATTTATTCACAATTCATTTTTTCATTTTTTTTTTTTTTTTTTTCACCCATTCAATATAAAACAGTGTGTGACGACACAAATTTATGTATATTTGTATTTAATATTATGTATATATCATCATATTTATATATGTATTTAATCGTTTATAATTTCTCATAATCATTCATAAAATCAAAACAATTACCACAAACCTATCCTTTCCCGATTCCCAAAAAGATCCAAAAATTTCCAATAAATATCTTAACAGTCAGAACTTATCCGATGAAGGAGTAAGGTGTCCTACCATCGGACCGAAACTCCGAACAAGCTATCCATCACTTGGAGTAATAGTAACAGAGATTCTATTAGTTTTTCCCATAAGGAAAGCATACGCGGATGGTTGTATACCAATTCATATTAAAAAAATGCAAGACATAAAAAAAACTTGAAAGGGCCAGATGAGGAACAAATTTCGGCATTTTATACAGAAATGTTCAATTGGGCGACGTGTGACCGTGAGTTAGATGGTAGCCCAGAATATGATAATTGAATATTTAAAATATGTTTTTGAGAAATAAACATTTAATTTGATATAAAACAATATTTTTTATTCCTAGATTCACTTAAAAATGTGTGAATTACAGAAACACCAAAAATCCAACAACTTGGAAAAATATATAAAGAGACGAAAATTTAGTTCTTTTTTCTTCTTATTATATCCACTAACATAAAAACTATATTTCTCCTTTGTACAAGAAAATACATTTCTTCCAAAATTTTACAGTACACACTTTTTTTTAATTTCCCAATAAGTTAATCCTCTGGAATAATGGGCTTTCTGAAATATATGATTCATATATATTTTAACAATTGTTTGAATTGTCTTTTATAAGACGATTTTATATGTATGGTAAAAGATCGCACCAACAAATCACACGTTTGTTTATCTGAAACATTGAATACCTCATTAATATTATCAGTAGCCTGTAAATCTCATTAATATTGCCAGTTGCCAGTATACCTCATTAATATTGTCAGTTGTCAGTACACCTCATTAATATTACAGGTCTTATAAAATCCGTTCTAAATAATTCCGTCCTACTGGATATTACACGAAAACCCGCTATACATGATACAATATTCCTAACAATCTATATTTTTGAAAATTTCGATTTGATTGAGAATACATACCTTATAATCATAATCGGCGCAACTTAAGGTAGATGTATCAAGTAAAATAAAAAAGAGCACTCGTAAACTGTTTTGGACATGTAGAACGAATTACGAGCTCTGTGGCCCGTCGAAGACGCTTGTCGCCAAACCAGAGGTTTATTCGATTCTCCTTGGAGCCCAGATTAAAAAAAAAAGGATTCCAGTCTGGTTTTCACTAAAGGTATCTTTAACATCTTTCTGGTTGGCTGGAAGATAAGCCATACACCCGCCAGGTTGTACAGTATGCAACGAAAGTGTAATACAATACAACGAAAGTGTAATACAATACAACGAATGAATGAGGAAATTCTAATAGAACAGTGCAAGGCGTGGTAGAGGATGACTAATAAAAATATGGTTTGATCAAGTGAAAGATATTTTAAAAGAAGGAAATTTAAAGTTAAAGAAATCGTAAGAGCTGCGTGAGAATGTGTAAGGATGTAGAAAAAGCAAAAGCGTTCTCTCCTCTCTGCTTACATCACGGCGTGGTGGTAGGTATGGTATGTATTAAATTGTTTTAAAAGCACTGTAAAATTGCATGCAATTTTCGAATCATATTTTGCAATCTAAATATTGAAAACAGGTATTTAGTATGTGGGAACCACTATATTTAAACATTTTGAGATAATTAAAGAAGATTTAAGCCGCTTTATATTGGCTCCTTTGCAACAATTTTGTTCACATTGGAATTCACTGATGAAATATATAATAAATTGAACAGGAACAGCATTAACGTATGTTAATTTGATATTTCACATAAACAAAAAATAAGGAAGCATATTTTAAAATTTAATGCAGAGATATTTTAAAATTTGCAATAAAACTTTTTTGTTTGCTTTCACGTTATGTACAAGTATTATGGTTATTTATAATAGTGTATTATAATTAACATTTTTGCTACTTTTGATATAGCGCGGTTGTTGTATAATACTCGTATATTCGTTTACCTTCTTTCTTGTCGATATCCTGCTTTCAATCTTAATTTAACTCGTCTATTACACGTAAACAAACTGTCCGAATAACAGTTCTCATCAACCTGCTCCAGTTTCTCCGAATTAACCCATACATCATATACAGTTTCTATCACTCCTCTTCATATACAAATTAATATTTTGGAGCCCACCTAGATATTTGAAAGTGGAGCTTGGACTTGGTTGAAGAAGAATAAAATAAATGAATAATAGAAGATTGTGCATGACGAGATGTATGAGTGGGGAGGAGGCGAAAGTTATGCGCTGGGATAGAAAAGTTTGGAGATCTGTTCTATATATCCACTGTCCAAGGGATACCGCGTGACAACATGGACATATTGTTCATTTTTCATTATGGACAATGTTAATAATGACGTGTGAATAATTTATACCATATTATCACAATTAGCACAATCTCAGTATGGTATTTATTGAGATGTAATTCAAAAGTTAATAAAAACAGACGCGTGAGACTCTCGCGCGGTAGAAGTGAAACTTCTTAGCTCATAGGAAAAGTTGATTTTATGCATTGCTTTTTTTCCATTTGTTAACGATTTTTTTTAGTATTAGGAAATGGTTATGTGGAATTTAATTTAAGAAAATCTCGCTAAATTAAATAAAAAATGGTTATAAATAAATATTAAAATAAATATTAAATAAAATAATGTAATATAAAATAAAATTAATAATTATTAAATATATTGATATAAAAATAATATATAATATAGCAAAAATATTTTATTTTTAATAATAAATAGTAATAATTTTAATAATAAATAATAATAATTTTAATAATAAATAATAGTTTTATTAATAATATAATACACTTAATAATATTAATTATTATTAATAATAAATAATTACTAATGTTCAAATAATTAATAATATATTAATAAATAAAACATTTAATAATAATAAATAATAATTTAATAATAATATAATACACCGTTTCACTTTTCGTGACGTTCAGGCCAATTTGCCTTACCGTGCCGATAGAAGTTTCAATTCAATAATCTCATTGATATGAATGATCTGTGTGGGAAGTGTTCGACTTGAAACTGTGCTTAGCTTCCTTTATCTGGGCAGCATTCTAATTTCCTCTTCAATAGATGAGGGAGTTAAAAATCATCTACGAGTAAGTAGCGCATTGGAATTGGTTGTAAAGTTCAACTAGAGAGTGCACTGAAGCAGGGATATTTCTCAAGCCACTAAGATACTGGTCTATAAGGCCATTGTCCTGCCTATAATTCTCTATGGATCTGAGACGTGGGTATTCTACAGAAGTCGCGTTAAAATTCTTGAAATGTTTCACCAAGAATTCCTTAGTCTTATTCACAAAATTCACTGGAGCTACTGTGTCACCAATATGTTATATGTTACATATCAGTTCTGTAGAATTCTGATTGCAAATCGATCAAGGATACCTATACAATAATAGGTGAAGTTAAAGTGAAAATGCCGCTTCTCGGAGATGATGTCACCAAGAACATTATTTGAAAAAGAGCAGGAAATCATTAAATATTTCTTGAAACTTTAGCACTAAGCGTCGATTTAAAGAAATTTTCGGACAACAATGGGTTGAATCCGGTTGGCTTCAATATATCACGTTCTCCAAAAAGGTACAGCATGGTGTATACATTATACGTATACTCTTTTTCGTGACATGTGAATCCGGGAAATTGTAAGTTTTAACCCGAGTTATTCGAAAAGTATACAAGAAGTTTTCTTGAGTGTTTTGTAGTTCAACATTGATTTATTGACATTAACGTAGAATATTTTTCTTCTGAAACGTTTGTCAATTTATAACAAATGAGTGGTCAATTTAAATATTCAGGTGATAGAAACATCTTCGTTTCTTTTTTCTAAAGTTTTCTAAAATTCAATGAAAACTGGAAAACTTTTCACTTGTTACATTAATTATGAAGCATTTGTTTGTATTTAATTAATTTTATTAAATCTTTTCAAATGAATTATGCTTAGTGTAATGGATAGACCTGTGTTAGAGTTGTGTATTCACATTAATTGTATTCTAAATATTATACTTTTGTTGTAAACAGTATAACCTATGTGGAATTATGTAGTAGTTTCTACCAACCAAACAGAAATATGTTAAAAAGGCCTTAAGTTAAAAACATACTGGAATTATTTTGAAAATTTTTGGGTATCAATGAGCATTCCAGCTCGTAACACCCGGATTTGAAAAGGTGTCTTACACGGGCTATACATGTAGAGTCTGAAAGACATTTTCGCTAGTGCGCAGATACATACATAAATCAAAGATGTATTTGTATATGTATGTTATATACAATATACTCGTACACTGGGAAGGAAATAAAACAATTGAATGTTAAAACCATCAGACTGAGATACACTTTTTTCACGTGGATGACAATCGTTTTAAAACCAGGGTATAAATATTACGCAGGTAATTTTTTAGAAAAATGTGCTAAAATAAAATCATAAAGATAAAAGAAGTCTGATAACATAATAAAATATTATATTCATAAAAAAGTGTTTGCTTTCTATCAAAACAAAATATTATTTCATGCCTATGTCTTGTTAATATTTACTTGACGTAGTTTTAACGTTGCCAAAAATATTCCAAGATAACATGGTTTCTTTTCGTCTTCTGTCAAATCTTTCAAACAAGTATCATCTGCCACGCCATTACCTTTCTTCTAAATAGAGTATAACTAGTTTTCAGTTGTTATGTGACATTTATAAATTTAAACGAGCTCGGTTGTTATTATGCCTGTGTTCCTGTTATTCTGCTTTGAGTCCCGCTGGTACTCAATTTATTTAAAAAGGTATTCATTTGAAGCTTTTTAATATTGTTCTGGTTGCTTTGAATAGATTAACACATTGTTAACATATAACCGCACCACGTTTTACTTTATGCATACAACGAAAACGTTATAATACAAACAAATATAAATACATACGTATATACCGTCACAATTTCCCTGTCAGAGTAGGCAGAGAGAAGAGTGTTAGACCTTATTATCACGACATATATTTTTTGCCTTTATACATCCATAAACCTCATACATTTCCTTTTTCCAAAATATTATTAACTTGATTTAATTATACTTTCCTTCTTCTTCTTCTTCGAACACGCCATCGACTCCTATTTGCAATGTATATTTTTTTTTAGTGTTTTTTCATTTATTCTACATACCCAAACCATCTCAGAGTTGAAAATATAAAAAAAAATTCAACTTAGTTCACAAAATTTCTCAATCCATTTTGTGGATACATTACACATGTGTTTATTAATGTGTTCAAACTCTTGCACTTCAGTGAGCGCTGAGTCTTATTCGGGTACCAAGTTTTAAAATTATCAGACTTGTTCATTCTGTTCCATGCTGTTGTTGATTTGCGATATATAGCGTTTTTTGTCCATTTCAATTTTAAATTAAAAAAAGAAAGTTAATAAATTACATATCATACATTTAAAAATTGACTGAGAAAAAATACTGTTTGAGCAAGAAACTTGTATAAAAGTGGAATTCACAGTGAATCGAATATGGACGAAACATGTATTTCTACTGAATTTATTTTGCTTTTATCACTTTTCCAGGCTTCACTTTCATACACCACGGTGGGCACTAAAAAACAACCGTACATTATTATTTTTGAAGATTTGCAAAACAATTATATGATCACTCTTTTCAATAACTATTATATTTGACATTTATATTCATTCTTAAATAATTTTCACACATTTTTTAAAACAAAATTGTTTACTATTTTTGTTTTCATCTTCTCCATACAATAAATTATTCATGACCAAATCTGACCGTTTTATGCTTATTGTTTCACTATTCATCTCCTCTACACGAGAATCAATATAAATATATAACAGCCGTGGAGATATCATATATCTGTGTTTAACACCATTTGCCAACTCTGACATCTGCCATACTTTCTTCATACAGTGATGCTATCGATCTATTTGGTTGACAGCTTACTCTATATCTTACTTGCACCCTTTATTCTACCACATTTTATAAATGTTGAGGTGATCTCTTATTGTAAAACAGCGCTGTAATAGTTGCCAACTTATCATTATTCTAAACATTGTATGTTTTCTTCGAATAAGAATATCTAAATCTTCTAAGATGATAGTTTACAACAGTATTTTAGTACTAGCTTTGATGTATGGGAGTGATACGTAGACGTGGAAAAAATCCTGAAAGTATTGTAACTGAATAAATACTGTAGAAATGCATGCCTTGAGAATAATACATGTAGTGCCAAAGTATGACAAAATGGAATGGAAAGATTACGGAATAATTTGAACTTAAGACTTTTGAGTAAGATAAAGATGACGCGGAGATGATTTGGGCACATGTGAGTGGCAGTCGTGGCAGATGAAGACCAAGGAAAGTATGGTTGGATCAAGTAAATATTTTGAATGAAGGAAATGTCAAGTCAGAGAAATCGTAACAGGTGTATAAAAGTTCTATGGATGTAAAATATGCGAAGGATGTGTGTCAAGATAAGAAGGTTTGAAAATCTGTCCTTTCTGCCTACTCCTAAAGGAAAATGAAGTGATGGTATGTATACTTTATTTGTCCGAAAAGTCAATTTATTATTTGAAAGTAGTTTAATTTATATTTCTGTTTTGAAAATATGTCACGTCAATTATTAATTTAACTTTTTCATCATAAAAAAGTACATAATCCATAAATTATAATAAAAACGAGCAAATTGGCTGTTAAACTACTGAAATATAGGTACCATTTCCAAGTTGTTTGTTCATGATAAGCAATCAATTTTATAAAATGATGAATTTGTGTTTTAAGTTCTTATAACATACTACATAAAAAATAACATAATAATGAAACACGAATGTTTTTAAGTCTAAATCAATGAAATTTAACCTTAACATCAAACTGTTTTCTGAATCAGTGCTATCAAAGTGCGAATCTGGCTAAAAAATTCTAATAAAAAAATATCACTCACCTTAAACTTTTTCAAAAAATCAGATAACGTTTGTAATAGTAAAATACTCAAATCACTGATACGCGAATTGCAAACAAAAAAAAAGCGAATTTAACGATTGTTTGTTCAAATATTTCTACACTTGTTTAGAGAGGTCTATTCAATAAGTACTTCGATATATACGTTTTACTTTAGTTATTATTATATTTCAGCTATTTATTTAAAATATATCGTCTTTGGATAGATGTTCACGTTAAAAGTTTAATATATTAATAGTACGGATTAGATATGCAGATGATGTCCCATTCTCGTAACCGGGAGAGCCAAGTATCATACAGAGCGCGGAGCGACACGTCCGGATCGAGCGCTGTCTGACGTTCAAATGAAACAAGACTAATTGTCGGGTGCGAAGGCCTACCGCACGTATACTACTGATGTAGCGTGTGGGTAAAAAGTAATCGCGAGGATTGTTATAATAAAAAATGTTATATTTAATTAAAAGTTTATGGTTATTGATGCCATATAAGAGAGTGTTGAGTATGTTTTTGTTAATATTAACTAGTGCCAATAAAAAATATTGTATGATTCTGTAAACTGAAAAATACAACATATGAGTATTTCTATCAATTTGAAGTCAATCTTCGACTTAAGTGGCCATTAGTGAGACGTTTGTATCCTGATCCGGGAATTGCGTGTTTAATTTCTGCTGGAAAACTAATTTAAAAAAAAACCTTTCTAGTTTTCACTCAAGGTGTTTTTAACCTAAGAAACCTTTTAAGATGTTTAAGAATCTCAATTATTTTGTGTTAATATGAAAAAAAACTCCTTCCATAGAAAAGCGTGTATGTGCTATATTTTGCTTTATGAATAATTTGTAATTTAAAATAAATGTATGCTCCTTTTTTCTTATAATTAGTACAACTCAGTACTTTGTATACGTATTTTATTACTGTAATACACGTTGTTGTATACAGTACATCCTAAAGGGTCTAATGTCATGGGTACTGTTTCCAATCATCCAAATATTAGATACCTTAAGTGAAACCAGACAGGTATCCATTTTTTTAAATAAACTGAGTTCTATCGAACTCGCAAACCATGGGCTGGAAGACAAGAGTCATACCAAGTAAGTCACGGAAGTTGTATAGCTTAGAATTTGTAAAATATCTTTATTTTGATTAATTTCGTTTCATGATTTTTTCCAGAAGTTACAGAGGAAACACATATTTTCATCTCTATCCAAAGCATAATCCTGCTGGTGCAAAGTTTCACCTTGCCCATAATTGACTGGAGATGTTTGTCATCTCAACGTTAGTGGGAATGATTGTTAGACTGGAGAGGCTTCAAAATGCTTGTATTCGATTTATTTCTAATATACAAATGTATAATCATATATCCGAATATCATGCCAAACTCATCATTCTACACGTCATCCATTGTGGTTCATTTGGCCTGACATTGGAACGATCTTCCTGGTTTAATCAGATGTGCTATATCTTTATCGATATTTAAGAATAAACTAAAGAAACATAATTTATCTCTTAATATTCCTCTTCCCTAACAATAAATTCACAAGATGTACGAGTATTTGCATAAGATTGTTGGAACTCGGGACTCGAATCCACTAAATGACAGATTAAAAATATTACAAAATAAATTTATGTAAGTTTTGTATAAGGGTAGGAAGGTAGTGCTTGTACCCATTAGATAAGATACTTTTCCGTATGTGCAAATGTCAATAAAACATATTTGTTAAGAAAATCGCAGAAAACTTATCACGGGAAGACGGATAACTAAGAAATCTTTGTAGGTCATCCGATACGCGATAGTAACACATTCGGCTTTAGGTGCAGTCTAATGTATGTGTGTAGTACTTATATATTACTATAAAGTTATAAAAAACCTCCCAATATGGTTTGTCTTTAAGTGGTTTCTAAAATTATGGTGTAAGTTAGACGTAAGAGATTACTTGATCATATCACAGGTTATATCTAATTTACTGAAAACGACTTTTGAATAACTTTTTCAAATAAAGATATTCCATCTTACAAATGACTAGTATTTGATTATTTCATTGCATGTGCCCGTGTAATCTTTATTTTGACAGTGAACTAAATTTAAACAATCTAAGGTTATTTTACTGAGACGTGCAAAAAAATTTGCTCTTTGAGAAGAACAAGTGCATTATTACATCGTTGAATTAGCTTATATAACTATAATATTTACAACACGAAGTCATAGAAAATAGATTAATTCGAGTATTATTAAAAATGTGTGTAATTATATAAGGAATCTTCGGCTATTTTGTGACTACAATTTTCTAAGGATAAGGAATAAGGAAATCTCTAAGTTCTCTTTTGAGATAAGGAATAAGGAAATCCTTAAGTTCTCTACTACGAGAATATCCTTAATTATTTTATACAATTGAAAATAACTTAAGTGATCATATATTCTTAAAATATTAAAGCACTTAGTAGTGCTGATAGATTACTACTAATCCGCCTTCAAATTGTGTTCAATTCCTAATAAATAATAGAAATTATAGTTTTTTGCGCTAATTATTCAAAACCACTTTTTTTCTTTTAGTTCATTTTCTCGTAAAAATATGTTTTTTCCTCCAAAAAGCCATTTTTAAGCCTGTAAACGAAGACGGAACACTGATCCCTAATAAGGTATTTTTTTATCAAGAATTCTATTTATTAAAAGTGTAATAATGAAAAAAGGTTCATAAATTATGAAAATTTTAGTGCTGCTGCGTAGAATTTTCAGGAAATGATGTGTGCAAATTCAGCCATCTCAAGACATCGTTCTATGAATTTCAGGCGAGGTTGAAAAAGCTGATTAAATATTGTTAAGAAGCAATATGTCTAGCTATTGCTGAAACAAGAGAAGGGATGTTTGGAGCAAAATACGTGTTCTCGATTATTCCTGATGAAAAACAAGATAATTTTTTTGATGAGATTACAATTTTTTATAAGATGAGAAAAAGTTTAGTTGCCTTTATAATCCAAATTTCTATAAATATGTAAATTAGTATTTTAACGTAATTTTTTTTATTTGTACTTAAATAATGAACTTGTAACATACATTAATCTGTAACAAAAAATAAACGTCTTTGAGTGACTGAATAAGCTCGTAGTTTGTGACGTTTGAATAACTAGACGAAGTCTTAAATTTAAGGCAGTCTAAAAAAATATTAAAAAAACAGACGAAAGTCTTTTTCCAAAAAATTAAATGTCTAACTTGTAAGGGTAGGCGATGACTGTAGAGAGGCAATTCAAGACAGGCCTAGAACGTAAACGAAATCCGAAACACATCCGGTATAAAATCAAGAATGTCAAAAACATATGAGTGGGCTTAGCGATTCATCTCCAAATAAGGGAAAATTATATTCTAATATGACAAGATTGTAAATTCGAGCATGATAAAGGAGTCTTGTAGACTCCCTTACATTTTGAATACGAGTGGAACTAAGTTGATCGTTCAACTTAAGATATGTATCGTATAATAAATATGGCTGTGCATTTTAAACACTAACAATTATTTTTGTAACGATGGAATTGAGTACAGCGTTTTGATTGGGTTTGTGTTTGTATTGACATCTTTATTTTTTTACTGAGCGAAATGGTGATATGATCTTTTATTTTTATTATTGTTATGCAAATTGTTTTTATTCACTTTTATATTTTTTATTGAGCGAAGTGTTTGTATTATTTAACGTTTATATTCTTTACCGAATGAATTGTTTGTTTTAACGTCTATATTTTTTGTAAAGCTAAGTGTTTGAATGAATGTCTAATGTTTGAGAATAATTTTTTCTTACTTAAGAAATGTTTTGTAACTTTTATTAAAATAACTTCATGAGTCACGATTATAAGTAGCTATCATCATGGAATGATCTTGTTTAATGTATTCACAAGTTGACCCGAGCATTATTTATATAGTAATGAATACATGTCATTTATATTTTTAAAATATTGACTAGGCAAATAAGCTCTGGTGATAGTCAGTCATCATTTAGTGAAATGGAAAATTTGTGTTTTTGTATCATTTTGTACATTATTTAGTAAGTCCATAGTGTTTCATTTTAATAATAAATTACATGGTTATTCCCAATCACAAAATTTATCACAGTGACATGTACCTATTTCTATTCCGGAATCCAGTCGGATGATTCCGGTTCGTTACGGGAGGAATGCTTCGGTCTAATTGGTGCCATGTTTCATCGGAAGTGTGTGTGGTCTAAATATCAGTGAATATATGTTAAAAAATCATCCCTCATTATTTTTTCCTTTATGTCAATATACCACGCACTTCCGATGAATCATAACACAAGTCGGATCTAAGTATTGCTCTCATAATACTATACACTGGAATTATTCCGTTTCAAGGGTGCCTCGGGATAGGAGGTAGTAACACGTGTCACTGTGACGAATATAATTAGTGATTAAATATTCAAAATTCTAATAAGGAATTACACGAATTTGAAGTCAAAACCTTTTATAAATTATAGTATTTCTTTCAATAATGTAAAGAAGCCACCAATATTAGAAATTATATTTTATCAAAGGTTTCGGGTTTAACTTTGTGGAACTCCATATTTAAATATTAAATAATAAATAAATAGGTTATTCCACTAATTAATTAAATCCCCACGTTTTACCTTCTATCCGAGGTTTTCATCAGGAGAAATGGTATTCTGCCTCACGAGAGTCTCGGGATAGGAGGTTAAAATGTGTAGCGGAGAATAACAAAGTTATTTATCGTTTAATATTCTGTTTATTTATATAACTTACGTATATCTCTTATACTCTTGAATATACAATTTACTCATTAAAAATAACTGAGCAAATGATCATATTTCAACTGACTTTCACAAAGGCCCATGGTACAGTATTGATTAAGAGCCCAGGTTTCGTTATATAATTCATTTGAAATGAATGTATATTTTACAAAGAAGCAACGTTTATTTTCATTTTTGTATGTATGTGGCTATAGAGGTCAATTTTAGATCATAAAATTGCAGGACATATTTTTATACATTGCTTTATTCAGCAACTTATCAGTGCAATAAATCTGTTACTTTCTTAACATGATCTGAATATGAATTGGAAGAATCAAGAACAACGTGTCAACGTGGGGAATTTTGCTTGATGGATAGATTCGGTGAGCACTTCATGCGACACTTGCGACAGTATCAGAGGAACCAGGTGTCTCGCACCGAGGAAGATTTGACGCTTGGAAATCCCAGTGCTGTCCAGGTGGCAGAATTCTGAGCAGAAGTAATATAGTGCCTTTGGCACGATAAGAAGAAAAAGTACGATAACATTTATAAGTAAAATATAATATTACAGTGAAGTTCTATGTGATATCTAAAATATTAATAATCAGTGATGTAGAAAGATAGTATAAATAAAATGAAATCTAGTTATATGATATATTGTTTGATGAAACTGGCGAGGAGGGAAAGAAAAAAGGAAGAAAATACATAGATATTTTTCATTAGTGTCAAATCAACTAATTGATCGATTTTCATAATAACTTCTGTAAGCTCATGGCATTAGAAAGTTCTAGGCATATGAGGTTCTATATGTCAGGAAAAAAATTAAATTAATTGTCACATTGTTCTTATTGGAGTACGAGAGAATCCTTGTTCCAAAAGATCAAGAAATCAATTTGTATGAAAATATTTGGTCAGTTATTATAGGACAATCTGATCAAGTTTGGACTCGGCTCACATCGTATGCTTCCGCAAACTTCCGCAAACGTGTTCGAAAGATTACATGACACGAATTTTCTCTGCACCCGCTCCAGTAGCTCAATATGAAAATTATTTATTTGATTCTATATTTCGGATTATTATTCTAAGTAACACGGACATAAGAGTTATAAAGAGAATTTCAATCGGAATTTTTGAATTAAGTACTTAATAAGTTTTGAATTCTGTTATGCGTGTAGTATTTTCTCAGATGATGGAAGAGTAAATAGGAATATCGAACGGCGTGTAGTAGTATTAAACAAAGTTAATGGGGTACTAAAATATATATACTCGAATCAGGCAGTATCAAAATTTGCTAAGATGATGTTCCACAACAGTATTTTAGTATTTGATATATGGGAGTGAAACGTGGTCATGGAAAAGACTGAAAGGAGCTGAAAAAAATGCGTGCACTGAGAAAAATATTGACAATGGTGATAATGTACCTATATAAGATAATACGGAATGAACTGATTAGGAATGAATGCGAACTTAAAACTGTTGTGTTGAGTAGATGAAGAAGATCACTCGGCGATTGTTTGAGAATGTAGAACGAATGAAGAAGATTACTCGGCGATTGTTTGAGAATGTAGAACGAATGAATGAAGAAGATGCCTCCCAGTCCTGGGCATGTTGAATTCAGCGCTTAAAGACGATCCTGTTATCTTTTTTATTTGATCCATCCATCTCATAGGACGCCTTCCTCTTGTTCACATTCTTTCAACTGACCCCGTAATCATCAGCTTCTTTAGACTTTCATAATATTTTTTAGGAACATGCTTAAAGTATGTTATGATTCTTTTTAACATACTGTCGAAAGTCTTTCGGTAATCTCCAATTCTTGGATGATGGAGACATTGTATCGCCTTGCGGTCCTTGGGATACGGAACATTCGCCTCTAACACCACATCTCGAAGGTATCTGTCACATTTGTTTTTTTCCTTATCATCGTCTATGTTTCCACTCCATGTAATGTTATGGAGAATAATAAAGACTTCACCAGACGGATTTCGATTCTTCTCAGTATTGACAGGTTAGTCAATATATTTGTCATACTAGTCATAGCTGGCTTTGTCATTTCAATTTGTCTTCAGATCTCCACTTCACATCCTCCATTCCTCAGAATAAGAGCGTCTTGCTAAACAAACTCGTTGACTTCTTCGAAATTTTTTAGCGAGGTACTTTTTATCAGAGTATCGAATCGGTTCACGATAAAGACTTTGGTTTTGTTTTTATTTATGTTGTTTATGAATTCTGTACAAATAAGCAATAATTTGTATATTATTTGCGATCATATAACCTCTTTTATTTTTTTTCTGGTTAAAAATGTTGTTTTATAATTAAGTATTAAATAAACAAATATTTTGGTAAGTACTTTATGACTGAATATAATTTATGAGTGGTCTTAACAATTTATGAGCAGTTAACAAACTGACTAAATATTACTTATTACTACACAAAATTATATACATTTAAAAGATATATACAAAGATATGTCTGAATAAATTAATAATAAGAAAATATTGTTATATTCGTATTTTATCTTATTTCAAATGCGGTTGTAATGTGTTATAATTTATGTAGTTCAACAGAAGTACTCGTACTAATTTGTGGTTAGTGAATGCATCAGATGTTTGAATGTGGTTAGTGAATGCATCAAATGCATGTTTGAAATCAGCCATAATTCAAAGTTTAGTGAAATGATTCAATGAAATTACTCAGAGGAAAAAAACGTTAGATAAATGTGAAATTTTTAAAAAACTTTGTAATATTATTTGTTATACTTTTTAGAATTAGTGTTAGTTCTCAAAATTATATAATATTTTAAAAATATTTTCATTCATATCTTTAGTTTATTGCTTTTGACATTTGGCTCCGTTGCTGTCAAGAGTTTACTGTACATACCGTATGAAGTTAAATTAATTGTTACAATTATTATTTTTTAATTGTGTAACGTTTATATTATTTAGATTTCTATAAAAAGCGGACGATTAGAGCTGACGTTATTTTCTTTTCTCAATCATTTAGCGAGGAGAGGCTATTGTTAACAAGTATTTAATTTACTTATTCGTAGTTCATACACACATTACTTTTTATCTTAGATCAAAATCATTATGATTTTTTTCCTTTGTATACTTTACCTTAGAAATTAACACAAGCAAATTAATATTTTAGAATCCAGCTGTTTCACGATAAAAATGAAAAAAATCGTAAACACCTGAGATATTGCAGTTGATATTTTTAAACCAATACCCCTGTTATTGCAGTTGATATTTTAATACGGAGGAAAAAAATGATTGTGTCGATTTATTCCATTTGCCTTACGAAAATATTTCGAATAATGTTTTAACGAAAATCATTAAAAAAAACATGAATTTTATTTGATCAAGTACATAACGTTGAATATTTTTTCCAGTAAATTAAAAAGTCTTACTTGGTGCACACTGGAGGACTTCAATAAAACATCAAATTGAAAACCGCAATTGACTCATATAATCTTCATATATAAAGACGAATCCTTATCTTACAATTGGAGCAAAGAATATCAGTTTCAGAATCAGAGACTTGTAATAATACAGGAAAAGAAGTTAGCAAACTCCGTCCAGTTTTTTTCTTTCGAGATGGGATAGAGTTTTGCTGGTAGAAGCTATTGATATTAATTTTTTACTGAATACAAGTATATGAACCAACGATTGACGTAAATGGAAACCAAATTGTACAATTTTATATACAACTTAAAGATATTAGTTGATTTTTCTTTTTTAAAAAATACTCAATTTTAATAAAATTTGAGTATATGTACTTTGCTTGCTACCAGATATGAACAAATGCCAGTCGATTGGAAAAGTATCTTAAATATTAGAGTGAAAGTGTTCACCAAAATATAAGGCATTTTAGTGTTTTCGAAGAAATTATTTGCATTAAAATAGTGCAAAACTTACTGACCCACCCATTGCGAGTAGAAATTACGTACAGCATATTGGAGGGAGCGTGCCAATATGTACGGAGGATCCCAGATAAACCGAACCGAGTTAATTATTTTCACTTTCGGACTGTTTGCTCTTTACACGCAAACGGGCATTGTTTACATTAGAATACGCGGGTGGGGTAAATCGGTAATTAAATTGGTTAAAATATTAGAAATATCCAGGTGACATGGACGTAGTCAAATCTCATAGAAGGCTAATAAAAATGGCGAAAAAATAATAACTTTGTAAGTAAATATAGTGCATAAAATTAAACAATACATTGATAATGACTCACGCATTAGTATCTATAGTCAAATAAGAATATAGTACAATGTTAAAAAACGACAAAATGCGTTTTTACCTTCTATCCCAAAGCTCTCTTCAGGTCAAGAGGTATAAACACTGTAATTAGTAGAATAACAAAGTAATTCTTATTTTATTGAACAACGTAAACATACTTCAGGCCATCAGACGCGCGGCCATCAGACGGTAAACATACTTCAGGCCATGTCCCGCGCAGGCCATCAGACGGAGGAAACTGGATAACGAGCTGGGGGTATCCCGACTGCAACTTGAACATCTAAAGAAATTACTTTTAATGAAGGAAAATGTTTTTACCATACGTGAATATATCGCCAATTTGGTTAATTCTACGCGGCAAATGAACATTATTACAAGGGAATAAATACCGAAGGGCAAGTCTCTTCGAAGGGCCATCAGCCGCGTCCTGACGGAGTTAAGCGCAATTTATCCTGTTGTAAGGTAAATGACGGGGCGCTTCCAATAAAGTAGTGCGCGAACACATTCCTTGTCCTATCCATACACTAAGCATTGAAAACACATTACATATATTCAGAGCAATAAAATGATGAACACTTTTGGGGTATGCACTGAGGGAACATGCAAAGAAGTGAGTCTCCAAAGAACCACTTCAGAGAGTCTAAACACAGTCCCGGGGTTTTAAACCTGGTGCGTCATAAGCCAGGTTGCCCATTGGCTCAACTCTTCCAAAAAAAAAAAACATACTCGTACTTCAGTAAAACTTCGGAGTGTTTCAAGACAAGCAAAGTTGGTTGCAAAAAATCGAATCTTGGGCGTATCAAAAAGTGATGAAAGTAAGATAAATATAATAAAACTGAGAGCGTTACATAGAATGCGTAGAAAAACATTATATGCCAGAATTAGGAATTCAAGTATTAGGAAATAATGTGATCTGAAAGAAGATCTAGTGTTTAGGATGAAGTAATGAGCGTGGAGATGGTTCAACCACGTAGAAAGAATGAATGTTGAAAGATTTAATTAATTTATCTATAATACTGTACAGAAGCATTGAAAAGTTTAAAAATACTGAAAAAAACATGGTACAATAAAATGAAACATATTCTGAAATAGGAAAATATAAAAAGTCTTTATATTATAATAGGAGAGTGGTGTATGCACGTGACAGAACTAAATATGTGTTCCAGAATAGAATGAAGAGGAAACAATTATTTACTATTATGTTCATTCCAATAGGGACGTAATGGTGTTAACGATGATGAGAAACACTCCACGCTATACGTCAATAAAGATATACAAGCAAGCAGTAAACCGCAAGAAATCGATTCATATTGTGTTACAAGTCATAGTCCTAACTAAGCCAATAAAATGTAAGAAAACATTCTTAAGATATTACGAGTACATCGTATTAGATTTCAAAAAACGGGTGAAGTTTTACGTTATATTTAAATAATATATTGTGCAGAAAGTATTTTTGTATTTGAGGTTAAATTTAAACCCAACGGCCGTGTGCGGTGGTTATCTATGTTTTCAGTATTTCAGTAATCTCTTGTGTCGTAGAAAACTACCTATTCTCGATCAAAGCTTTGATTTGGTCGCCGTTAGTGATAATCATGAATACATCAGAAATTAATGTATAGATGAATGAATATTTTAAGTAAGATGAAGAAAGGAGCTTTTAGATGATTAGGGGATGTAGAGAGGATGAATGACTAAGCGAGTATACAAGTCAGAAGTGCAAAGTGTGCGCGGAAGAGGTAGACAGTGGAAAATATAGCTCGATCAAGTTGACCAGATTTTGAAAGAAAGTAAAGTGAAAAGTGTGAATAATATAAGATTGTACATGACGAGATTTATGAATGAGGGTGATGCAAAAGTTGTGTATTTGGATAGATAAGTTGGGAGATCTGTTTTCTCTACCTAACCCGTAAGATACATGGCTAAATAATATATAAATATGTGTATAATTAAAGAAAAATGTGCAATATATAATACAATACAATATATTTTTATTAAAACCTGGAACATGACCACATAATATTGACAAAGCTATCTAGCTTTTTCTATTAAATTTCCAGCGTATTTGAGACCAGTTTAACTTAAGACCTCATTTAACATTTTAAATTGATGTTTTTCTACAACATTTTAATGTTTCAAATGATTTTAAGAGCGCTTAGAAGGATATAAGCTGATTGAATGTGTCTAATAATTTTGGAATATGGAACTCTTTGGTATTGAAATCTTATGTTTGGTTTAATTTTTAAGTTTGATTTTTGCACGAATGATCCAAATTGATAATTCGTCAAAAAATCTTCTGCATTCTCCCATGATGCTTGCTGTTTGTAAATTTTGGATTCCTTGGAATTTGTAGATCACAATGGATATTGTTCAACTATTATATGATGCTGTAGTTGAGGTACATAAATAGCGTTGATTTTTATATGGAATATGTAAAAAAAAAACTAAGTGTGATCAGATAGATATAGTCTAACTTCATCATTAGTAAGAGAAAAGTATCTATCAATCAAAGTTGATTGTGTATTATATATGGATTTGCCTTAATTTTCATGCATTTTTATTTCCTCTGAAATTTAGGATGGTATGTATCTTAATTTGTCTGGTTT
This sequence comes from Odontocerum albicorne, assembly GCA_949825065.1. NCBI lineage: Eukaryota > Metazoa > Arthropoda > Insecta > Trichoptera > Odontoceridae > Odontocerum > Odontocerum albicorne. The sequence goes on along the minus strand of OX463848.1, from coordinate 22,437,769 downwards.
AAGACAGAGAAGAATTTACTCTGGTGGTCACCATCATTCATGGAGCCTGACATGGTGCTGGACTAAGAACCCTTAAGTTTCGTTGAAATTGAGTTAAAATTCACAAATTTGAAAATAATTTCATAGAGCTTGACATCTTGGTCCGTACTGACTCTTGATTTTTTTTTCCATTTTAGTGAAAATCATTTAGCCCAAAATATAATTCTACAACGTAAATACCAAAATCTAGTCAGCATTGTCCCAGCGTTGTCGATTTCTTAAATATGTTTTAGATATACTACTTAGTATCTGTGGAGGACATTATGAGATTGGTTGTTAATTTATCTGAATACAGACTCGTTATTAAGTCTCATAACTTATTAAGTTAATGTGAATTTTCGACAAAGGTTTAAATTAATAATCAACAATCGGTAAGGAGTATCGTCCTTTCATATTCACATGTTCTCAGTAAGACACAGACAACATCCTAGTTTACTAGGGTTACCACAAATAACACGCAACAAAACCCAGATTTATATAACTTAAATAGATACTTTAAATAACTTGTTTTTGTCGGTATTATTTTTTAATACACAATGTACTCGTATACATATTATATACTTGTCATATCATGTAAATAAATAAAATAACAAGTTATTGAAATATTGTTTTTTTTTGCATGTAATTATTTATTTAGCACTTCTGATGGATTTATTGCTTTAAATATTTTTTGACAACCAACCAACCTTTGTTTGATAATTATAGATATCGATGAACGATCTTAGTTCTTAACTAAGATAATAAACACGATAACATAGTAACAAAAATTAAATAAAACGGTAAATCTAAAGAAATAGCCATTAGGATGGGAATTGTATGGTTTTATACAATACATTCGCTGTATAAAATAAACATGGTGGGTTTATTACAATTAGGCAACTTCTTTCAACTAACCAGAAATATGTTAAATTAATCTGAAAACTTAAAAAAATGAATAGCAACGCGAATCGAACCCGCAACCAAAGAAAATGAATCATGGGGGTACAATACCCAAGATGACTTAGTCCTGCATGATGAGGTATCATTCTAGAGACTAAAGATCTGCAGTATTTGTACAGTTATTGTGTTTCAGTAACTACAAAAAATAAAATGTTACTTGCTTATAAATAAAATATGACATATATGGTCTAGTTGGTGAGAGGCCTGTCTCCTAACCTGGGTTCACTGGGTTGGTGAGAGGCCTGTCTCCTAACCTGGGTTCACTGGGTTGGTGAGAGGCCTGTCTCCTAACCTGGGTTCACTGGGTTGGTGAGAGGCCTGTCTCCTAACCTAGGTTCACTGGGTTGGTGAGAGGCCTGTCTCCTAACCTGGGTTCACTGGGTTGGTGAGAGGCCTGTCTCCTAACCTGGGTTCACTGGGTTGATTTTCGTTCGAATTTTATTTATAAAAATATTTTAGCCATGTTTTCAGTAAAGGCCTCTTGAAGATTTTTCAGATTTACTCTTAAGGATTGACACGTGACAATTTGTAGTCAGACAGTTGTAGTGTATACTATACATAACACAATACGAAATATAATAAAATTCTAAAAGTAAGAACTTAAAATATTGTTTCATTACATTTATATTGTAACAACAAGAAGATTGATTGTTTATTTTAAATAATATTTATCAGCTTATATCATCATATTGGGAATATCACATAATTACCAATAATGATGCACCAATTTATTTAAATTAAATTAAATAGTATTACGTGATCTAATATGATAAATAAATAATTATGTCTATATAATACAAGAGCGAGGTTAATTTATTATGCTTTGTATTTATTATCGTAATGCTATTTTTCTTTATTTAGTTTTCCACACATTACAGAAAAAAATCAAGCTAGTGAACGATATGAGTCGAATTTCAAGTCCGAGCTAAGTACTAAATACTGCTGTTTATCTATTTACATGCACATTTTTTAATCTTTTTGTTTCGTAATTTTTTTATCTGTTTGTTTCCATGGACGATTAATATGATTTTCAATTTCTCAAAGACTTACAGATTGTAGAAATGGAAAAAAGATAAAAAACGTATTAATGATAATTTAATATGGCATCTTCTTATATTGACCTCAAATATTAACGTCTTCAACAATCCAGAAAAACCTTTTTCTAGAAAGCGTATTGGGCTTTTTATATAATGGGAGTCGGTTCATTCGATTTATTAATTACTTAGTATTGTTTTCTACTGTATATATTACATTTTAAGTTTTACATATAATTGGGTTTAACCTGTATGTAAATAAAAAAAATAAAAAAATCATATTACACATCTACAGTACAAATGTTGGTCTAACGCGGTTTTATAAAACGATATCCATAGGCCCGAATTCGTAATCCAGCCTAGTACTAAAAAATAATTTCTAGCCTTAAAAATGAATAATTTTATGCAGGGTCGGACCTTCATATGCTTCAAACTTGAATGTAAGGTAAGGAAACTATGCGACCCTCTCATATAAGAATATAAGGAAGCTACCACAAATGTGTACGGAATTTTATTTTAAATACTAATTTCTCGATAAAAAATAATTAACATTTAGTATTTAGACTTAAGGTTAAACTACGATTTTGAGCCAACGATAAAGGCAGGTTTACCAAAGACTCAAAAATTCATCTCAATTCACCTATGTGATCAGTCATGCCATCGACCTTCCTTTGTTGTGTTGTGATCGCATCGTTACCGATATTTCAGTGTTTGTGCTGAAATAACATTTGTTTGCCGTGATAATGCCTCCAAAATGCAAGACTAGTGACTAATTCGGAAAGTACTTGCAATAAGGGAAAAGCTAAAAATTCTTGATGGTATATGAAAAGAAAATAAAACGAACGCTGCTGTTGCTAGAATGCATAAAAAATTGGAATTTTCTATCAGTGAAGCGCTCATAAAAAAAAGAAATTTGTGCTACTTTTGCTGTTGCACCTCAAACTGTAAAAGTTATACACATGGTACGTGAAAAACACTTGGTAATTGAAAGGGGTTCGTGAATTTCACCATCTGCGGGGGGTGACTTGGAACATATCCTTCACGGATGACGAGGAACTACAGTAATAAAAACCATTGTAGTAATCACTCAGTCACAAAGTACCATTGCCATTTCGTCTATCCTCCTGTCGACCAATCTGGAAAACTCTGGAGCAAGACAATATCAGGCCGATAGCCGATAAATGGCGGTTTCGTTGGGCAGAGTATGATACAAAACACGAGTTGTCTGTGTCTTAGAAGTGCACTCTAAATAGGATCAGATGCGTGGTGGACCGCAGTACGTATAATATAAAAAAGTGAGCCTAGCAGAGTCGCCTTTCTGTTAGAGTGGGAAGATCCAGATTATGTACCACATAGCTGACAGCTGCTATTTGTATGCTTTTTCTGAAGGTATGCAGGATTTGTACAAACTGGACACCTAGCTAGCTGGACACGAAACGTTGCGAAGAAGTCACAAAAAATAGTAAAACATATAACTTAGAAAAATATATGAGGTGACAATCTATGAAAAAATACGGAATGAAAGGGTTGGGGATAAACTTAAGGCTGATGAGTTGAGTATGAGGAAAAAGAGCACTTTGAGATGGTTTGCACCCTTAGAAAACTAGAATTAATAAAAATAACTAAACAAATATTCAGTGCAAATGTGAGAGGAACACTTATAAGAATACATGGGGTGACTATGAATGACAGAATACGGAATGAAGTGATAAGAAATGAAATGATAAGAAATGAACTTAAGGTTGGTGTGTTGAGCAAGATGAAGAAGACTACTCTGAGATGGGCTTAGTACGTGAAACGAATGAATGAAGAAAGACTAATAAAATAAATTTACATTGTAAATGTGGGAGTAACGCGTGGTAGACGAAAATCAAGGAAAGTTTGGTTTGATAAAGTGAATCATATTTTGAAAGAAGGACTTGTAAGAAGTAAGTGAAATCGTAAGAACTGTATGAGAAGGCCTGACACTCTGTCCTCTCTGTCTACCACAGTAGGAAAACAGGGTTATGGTATTAACTCGTAGGTATGTAGTATCACTTGTAAATTTAAGGCAGTTTTGTTGTAAACAACAATGAATGCAAGAATATCAGTCTTTTTTTGTTAATAAAAAATAACTGGATCTTAAAATGTACATTTCACGAGATTGAAAAGCATTGTCCCAAATTAATTTTACCGACAATTTTGAATTTACCTCAAGCTTAAGTTAATTATTCAATTACATGATCTATCTACATTAAGAAAACTTGTTTACTCGTAGTATAATTGCTTGGGGTTCCATTCATTTAAAATTTAAGTAATGTACTTATTGCCTTGAACTCGTTACCATTCCTGAAAATATATTTACGAAAGATCTATACATTTTATATGTGCAATAAGTTATATATTATTCTTTGAGTTTATTTTATGTTAATGTTAAGGCCAGTGTGAAAGATAGCACCGCATTTATGCAAAGACGACTACCATCTGGGGGTTTCGGGTTTTGACAAAAAATATTAAAAAAGGATTCTACTCTGGTAAAATAGTTGGTAATAAGCACTGGACGTATGCAAGCATTGTTGCCTTTCCTCGTGCAGGGTAGTATTACCAAACGCGAGTTCTGTACCTACTCAAGTAGTTCATAGCCTGAAATCGCCATGAATGCGGTCGAAAACAATGTTGTCCTAAATAGAGTGGGTTTCATGAGAGTTTGCACTTTTTAACACATTGACAAGCTTAGTGCGTAATATACAAAACGATCAGTGTATTAGTAAGTATCTTTGCCTACCATACGAATAAATATACAAGGATTCAAAATTTTGGCCCTAGTACTCTATAGTATCATTATGTATATTTTTTAGAAAATTTTGTGTTTATTTTATGTACTCATATATAGTAACGGTTTCGCCATTTTGACCACACGCTGAGAACAAATTATAGGGGTGGTTTATGATGATGAACGAATTCACCGTATTATTATAGGTTTTTGTCAATCTGTTAAAAATATTAAATTTGTATGTTAAATAATGTGAGTAATAAAATTGAAATATATTTATAATACTTCATTGTGTACAGTACAAACTGTCGGGTTTATTATTATGTTACAATCTCTTCCAACCAACCAGAAAAATCTTAAGTGATAGGCCAGACTTAATAAAGTGGTTACTGCTGTAAATCGAAATCGCAATTTCCACGTTGTCATATGTGATAAATATTTTTTAAACATTAAACAAATATATTTTACGGTAGTTAATTTTTTTTATTTCGGATCTCTGGGTTATGATTACTATTTTATTCAAATATGGTTGTAACATATGTATATTAACCTGTTCACCGCGTTAAAAATCAAATTCCACGAATCCTGTGCGCGGCACAATTTCAGCGTTTTTTAATTTCTAAGTTTAAACACATATTTTGTTTAGAACCACTGATATTTGATTACAACACCAAGTAAACATGACACTTAAGTAATTTTCTGATAATAAATAATAGTCATTACTCTTAAGGAGACTCATTAAATAAAGGAGATAAACTTAACATTACGTAAAATAAACAAAGGAATGCTACGATCAAATCAATGCTACATGACACTCACCCAATCAAATGCATATAGCACTAGTAATGTTTATTTACGTAAGAGAGACTTAGTAATGTTTATTTACGTAAGAGAGACTCATCGCAGGACTCGATCCGCGCGACAGGTCGTTAATGCTGGAAATATTGAGAAACCAAAAAAATTCGTCTGTTTATTCAACAATATCTCATAAACAAATGTATTATTTGACAAGGTTTTCAGAGATGTCGCTAGAATAAAGATTATTTTAAATTTTAGTTCAATTTTTATTCCGGTTTTGTGTAATTTTTTTTAAGTATTTGTGATTTGAAACTTGGATTGTCGTCAGATCACAGGCGTTTGTGCTCCCCGCGGGGAACACGTTAATGTACATTAATTAATTAATTCACACTTAATTCGATTCTGGACGAAATATAAAATAGTAACCGGTTATTAAAAAATGATATGTATAACTATGTCATAGTTAACAAACTCTCTCTCTCTCTCTTTGAATAATGGCCGTGAACTCCTCCGATAACAAACAATTGAGTTGTTGTTAAAGATAAGTTTATTATTTATTTCATGTTATTTGTTTTTTTACAAATATACTCGTATCTTTGAAGTTTTCCGAATTAATTTAGCCGATATAATTTATAATTTTAAAAACCTGTTAAATTTATTTATTTAAATTTAACAAATTTAAATAATCATAGAGCCATCACGACGAAAATGCGCCGAGTCCAGTGTCTCTTGACTTCGCATTATTTATATAACATAGGTCGCATAGATGTGAACTTGGAGAGCGAGTGAAATACGTAGAATAGATGCATTTGAAATGTGGTGTTGGAGAATGATATAACGAATTAGTTGGAGAAGGATAAAACGAAACATTAGTTCGCCTTGCCATGGATGGCAAGGCGAACTAATGTTTCTATTCTCGAAAAATGAGAATCGTATATATATACGACGAGTCCTTCGATTCATGGATACGTTGCATGAGTAGGAAACACTTTATAGAGGCTCGTGGTGGAAGTAGAAGATTCAATATGAGTAAGTGGAGGTATATGAAGAAGGGCCTCACTGCGTTGAATTGACCACGGGGCGATGTGGTAAGTGGGAGAATACCGCTTGAAATAGAGAGAGTTATTATGTTTTTGATTTTAACACTCACAAATTATTGAAATTTGAAAAGATTATTTTTAATCATTCTTATCGACACATTTTTCTCGTGCTCTAAAATTAATTTTTAGTTTGTACGTGATGTTCTGCACGAATGTTTTGTTTACGTATATTGATAAAACTCTTTGAATAATTTGGGTTTTAAAGGTCATTAAAATATTATTATTTTCTGCAAATGCAAAACATAGTTAATTAATGTGCCTAATAAAAGTTATAATAATAAACAATAATAAAGGTTATAATATTAAACATAGTTAATTATTATAACCTTTATTATTGATAAATAATAGTCACATTCCTATATTTAGATTATACAAATCATGTTTTATGAAATTCCTGTGTCAATATGTTAACCACGTTGATGAGACAAACGGTATAAAACATTCCCGTATACTCTCTGTGGGGTAATACGGTGAAAGTTTTTTGAAGGGCTAAGGCAAAAGGTTCCTTCAAACAGCTTCTTAATTATCTCTTAAAGTGACTTCGTTTATTCTTTGATTTCGCATATTTCTTTTAATATTTTGTTATAACATATATCAAAGATCTATTTTGAATTTCTTATATTATATTTACAGATAACAAATATTATTTTTGTAGTCAGTTGCGTAATTGAAAATAAGGCCCCTATGCAAAATGAGCCCTTATGTATGTATTGTATTGTACGAGTATATCATAATATTAAGTACTAATCAAAATTGGTCTTTTGACTCGTACAATATTCACACCTTAATGAAAAAAAAAACAAAGCTACTGTGGAAAAATAAAACGACTAGCTTAAAAAGTGTTAAATGAATTTAAGTTTAAAAAAGAAAACGAACCTTTGTTTAAAAGTCAATCAATCAGTCTTTTTAATCCTAGAATGTTTCTCGATTAAACACTTTCAAGTTACCGATCAGTTTTAGGATATATAATATACTTTACAGCTTCCTTAGCTTCCAAACTAAGTAGCGCTAACGCTGCTAGATATTTTCGGTCCATGGATTCCTCAAAAGTAACGATACTTGAAAAAATATGGATACCATAAGTTTTTTAGGGCGTGGACCTTTGAATTCCCTCTAACATGGGCCCTACTGCACCACAATTGGGTGTATTGACCAGTTACGCAACTGGTTGTTTTTTTCTAGGTAAAAGTTGCCGGAGGGACTAGTAAGGAATTGATAGGCAATATTTTATATATAGTCTTGCAGAAGATCGCGAGATGTGAATTAACTTGGTCAGTCAGTATAAGATATCGATCCTTAGCGATGAGGTCATGTCATAGAATATTATAAAGTAATCAATTATTTTAGGCAAATATTATTTTCAGCAGTAAGCATATGCTCTTCGATTACTGAAAAGTTAAATATTCTTGTAGGAATATGTTCGTTCACCAACCCTTGCATTATCATATATTCTGGATGTTATTTTTCAATAATAATTTTGGACCTTATTGAAATATAAGAAAATAATTTGCAATCCATACTTCACATCGTCAAACAAAGTGCAAACTATAACTATGTTAAAATTAATCAACAGAGAAGAATTTTGAGTAAAACTTAAACAACTAGTCACCATTTATAAATACATTAATAGTTTTATAGAAAATTTAAGCCTACTACAGTTTATATTTATAATAGATTCAATTTCATTGGTTACTTGAATAAAACATAATTTATTATTTTGATGCCAGCACCGACCGTGGATGAAATAAATAAATAAATATTTGCGAGTGCTCTACAAATTATAAATATTATTTGGACAATGTACGAGTATACGGTTTTTGGATCGTCTTTAGTAGCTATAAGTTATTTCGCAATGGAGTTTTGAGATGTCGTTGTTTGCGTTGCCAAATTTTTACCCTATAATTATCATATATTAGTTTTTATTCTTCATTAATATGAATCAAATGCGAATTGAAAGATTTATTTGAGTGTGTCAGTTTCGTTTCCACACTCTTTAAAATGTTCTGGTTGAGAATTTGACTACCCAGGTTTTACTGTATACAACGAAAGTGTCATAAAATATAATACATAATTTTCCTTCCAATTTTAGTTTTTCATAGTATGTGTATTATAAGATAACATATTTTCAAACTTAAATGTAACATTTATCTGTCGGTGTAGGTAAAGAGTACGCAGCGCCAAATTTTCCTATCATTACACACTTTTTGCACCTCCTTTTCATACATGTCTTCTCATAGAGTTCCTTGAGTTTCTCTAACTCAGTGGTCTTCAAACTTTTTAGCCTAAGTGCCACATTGACTCCTCCACTAAGTCCCAAGGGCCAAGACCTAGCTAGCTTATCATATCAACATATTGTATCATAGTTTTCAATTACGCGAAAATTTTCGTATTGGTACAAGCCGGCGAGTGAGATATCTATGGCGCAGGGTGCGGGGGTGGACTCCACTCCTTTCGCAATTTTGGTTGGTACTTACGGGCAAGTGTCAAGGATATTTCATTGCGGCGGAGATATCCGATGCGCGAAAAGCGAAATATAATGTGACTAGTGTGTTTGGTTTCTATAGTTTCTTAGTGAAAATACAGTGCGTTTAATTGTGAGTGTTTTATTTATTTAAAAGTGTCTTAAAGATAAATCCAGTGTATTTTGTTTACTCAGAACTCCTGCTCTTAAAAGTGTTAATTGGCATTATTTTGATTTGAAGTTTCGTTACTTTTGTGTGTTTTTGTATAAATATGGAAAAGAAACGGAAGATAGATAGTGAGTGCAGAACCTTTAAAGAGCAATGGGGATATCAATATTTTGTGATTGAGTCAAGTAATAAGGCAATGTGTATAATTTGCAATGAAACAATATCAGTCCTCAAAGAATACCATATAAAACCTCATTATGAGACTAATTATTCTCAGAATGACTCCAAATTTACAGGAAGTCTACGGTTAGAAAAATATGAATCCTTGAAACGGGGGTTGAAATCTCAACAATTGTTGTTTAAGAAAGTAAATACTGAACAAGAAGCAGCAATTCTAGCTAGTTTCCGCGTGGTTCATTCAATAGCGAAACATGGGAAACCATTGACTGACGGCGAATTAATTAAGGATTGCATGGTTGCAGCAGCAGAAGAAATGTGTCCAGAAAAATCTTATTTATTTTAAAACATCAGTTTGTCAGCAAACGCTGTGGCTCAAATAATAGATGATATTGCAGAAAATATATGAACTCAATTGTCTGACAAAAAATTACCCTTAGAGTGGTTCTCTTTGGCCCTTGATGATTCAACAGATGTTTCAGATACTGCTCACGTGTTACTTTTTATTCGAGGGATAGATACAAATTATAAATTATGAAGTGTATGAAGAGCTTCTTGACGTTCATATCATTCACGGCATGACCACTGGAGAAGACATTCACGGCACTACCACTGGAGAATTCAAGGAGTTGAAAATCCTGTTCAGAAAAACAATCTCCAATGGAAAAACTTGAAGGATATAATGGTGGCAAAAACACGTGTGGAAATAATAAAGGTGTCGTTTTTCTCGTATCAAATGCCGGTTCAAAACCATTAATCGTGTATTTGCATCATTCATCAACAGTCTTTGTGCGGAAAATGCTTGGATATGTCAGAAGTTTTAAAGGCAGTTATGTCAGCTCTTAATTATATCAGATCACATGCGCTCAATTATCGTCAATTATTGAGTTTTAACAAGAGTTTATTGAAGAGATTCGATAAAATGACTTACCATATTATACTGCAGTACGTTGGCCTAGCCGCGGAAAAGTTCTAACGCGATTTTTTGAGTTCCGAGCAATAATCGAAATTTTCTTGAATGAAAGGAATCGTCCTCTGGCTGAGTTACAAAAACAATGAGTGGTTATAGAAGTAATCATTTTATACAGATTTAACTAAACATATGAATGACCTTAATTTAAAATTACAAGGAGAAAACTAGCTTCTGCCTGATTTATACACTCCAGTCCTTTCGACAAAAAATTATTTTGTTTCAATCTCAATTGAACAAAAAATGTTTCACGCATTTTAATACCATACATGCCAAACATTCAGTCAGCAAACTGAGACTCCATTTCCGGTAGATTTCGCAATTGAAGCTTCGGGTGCTTTAAAAATAAATTTTGAGTCTCGTTCTTCAGATTTTGATGCAATTGCAAATGATATCAATATTTTTCAAAATCCTTTTGACGCCGATATAGAAACCCTTACCCCAGAACTTCAAATGGAAATGATTGATTTGCAGTGTTGCCATATTTTTAAAGACAAATATTTAAAGTCATCATTGCTTGAATTTTTACAAGAGTCTTCCCCTCACACAGTTGATCAGTTGCATTAATTTGCTCATGGCTTTTTTTACGCTTTCGTCACTACTTATCCGTGTGAAAAAACATTCTCCAAAATGAAATATACAAGAAATATTAAAATATTCAAATTAACTGATGAGCATTTGAAGTCGCTGCTCATAATTTCCACTAGTAAACTTGATTCACAACTGTAAACAATTGTCAGTGGAAAGTTACAGTTACATAAATCTCATTAATCATAATTATAATGTTTAATTTCATTATGTAAATTACTTGTGTATGTCACTTATTGTAAGTTTTTAGGATAAATCTCAAATCGTTAATTACAGTTAAATTGTTCAATTTCATTATGTATGTCAGTTATTGTGCTTCTTAATTGGTCGTTAAATAAAAACATCTGATTATTATTTTATATGATTAACTTACATTGTAAATTTTTCAATGTGATCAAAATAAACTATAACGGGCCAGATACCAGGTATATCCGGCCGGATTGGTGGTGCTCGCGGGCCGGTGTTGGTCCGCGGGCCGTAGTTTGGAGACCCCTGCTCTAACTCCTCACCCCTCCTTTCAAAATACTCGTATCATTCACTTCCTACATCAATAAATTTTCCTCTTACACGACTTCCACACATGTTAGCGCTGTAAATAAGTTTTTTTCAGTGTTTCTAATTTTCTTCAACGGGTACATGTCCTAACTACCTTAGAATGTACGTATATACTGGTTATTTCATTAACCTTTAGTTCACATTAATTCATTATCACTTCATTCTTTATTATGCATGCTACCCAACATATACTATATTCTTCACAATGCAGACATTTTCACCACATTCGATTTTTTTACTCGTCGATGACTTTATTTTTTGGTATTTGTTTTTTTTAAGTTGACTCGTTATTATTATCCTTGTTGGAAGTAGTATTAAAAATATATGGAAGCTAGTAAAAACATTTGTATCACTCGGAAAGCATTTATTAAGAATTTTATTAATTATGAAAACATCCGGTGTTAAATACAATGTTTTAATACTATATAGTGTTATTATGATAGTAATGCATGTTAAATTAATATCAATCTTATTATTTAGAAACTTCAACTAATGTATTGATGGAACAATTAAATCATACAACTCCCCCCCCCCCCCCCCCTATAAAATGTGTTCCACTGTTACGTACTCGGAAGCCTTCTTGGCTAAATTTGATAATATTTTGTAATATACTCGTACATATAACCGTTGAATTAAAATGTACATAATTTGTAAATATAAGATTCATTTGAAGAATTACTTTGCATTAGTTACTACTGCTTCATTGTATCTATCTTCATGATAGTTTAAGATGAAATTTTGTAATTTTGTCAATAATTTTAAGTATTTGCATAAACTTGTCTTTTGCGCATTTGTTTCCATTTTATGTAAAATACATTTTTGTTTATCATCGTGAATCAAATAAATAAATAAAATAAATAAATGATGAGAGCATATCTGGATTTTTGTCCATAAAACGAACACCAGGGATGACAACAGCCCGGTCAGCAGCAACCATGCATAATTAGTTACTTGAGTTTACTATGGTCTAAGTAAATGTTTCATAATTATCTTCATTGAATTTTGAAAATACCTGTGTAACTAGATATAATCGAAGCATTATAATATCAATTAAAAAAAAAACTATTCATAAAATATATGTTATCTAACCACATATACTCCTATACTCAATTGAACAGAGCCGATGAAAACTCTTTTTATCAAAAATGAGTATATTAAGGGTCCATAAGGTTTGCGTTTCTGAAATATATTTGCATAAGACAGGACCGAGGTTATTTCAATATTTTATCCTGTAAATTATAATATTTCCGTGTAAAATTTCATGTAGTTCATTGTATTATAATTAGTCACCTGAATGAATTGTTGAAGAAAGTATATTTTTCATAATCACCATGTACTCCCGATTTCCGGCACGATAACATTAAAATAATGACATACTAAAACAAAAAATAAAACATCCTTACACTGCAGTGTAAACAAACATATCCTTGAGCAGAATAATTGACACGAGAGTGATGAATCGAGAAAATTTGCATGTCCGTGCCTTGCATTCGTGACCCAGTGTCGTGCGGTGGAGCTGCGAGATGGGCCGGACGGAAGAAATTATTCGATACCAAATTTGCGGAACAATGGATGTTTTTTATTCATGACCACACTTACAGTGCTAGGGCTAAGGTTTGATTTGGCCGAAAACAGGTTTTGTGCATATTTTTAATAAATGTGAATTATAATGTTCACAATCAATAAGTTCTACGCCATAATTGTTGAACAGGGTGAATGGAAAAAAAGTAAATGCGATATTAGGACGAACAATGAAAACATTAAGTATGTTTCCAGATGAAGGAAAGGCGGGATGAGATATTGTATAGCGAGTTGTAATAGGAAACAATGTCAATGGGACTTTACTACATATATGTATATTCAAATCATGCAATATCATCATCATTATCATTCTGTCGTGTAGCTCATGACTAAGCATCGTGATTCCCATGATAGCCTCTGACGACTCCTCTCCATCCATCTCTGCAGTCCGCGGTTCGAAGAGCAGTTGTTATAGATAATCCTGTTACGTCTCTCGCTTGGTCAGTCCAACGCGTTGGGACTCTTCGTCTTCTGTGTCGATCTTCTACGCTTCCAGTAACCACACACCTCTCCAAAATGTCTCCTTGACCACGAGCAATGTTGCCAAAGAATCGGAGGACTCGTCGAAGGCAGTTGACAATCTTTCGGTGATTTTCAGTTCTTCGAGAAGGGAGGCGTTAGTTCGCCTTGCTGTTTAAGACCAATATCTGCTAAACTGGTGGTATACTACAGTGTATTAGAAACATTGGTGTGAGAGACTGAAACGTGAGCGTGGAAAATGATTGCAAGAAGCCGCGTAAATGATAATGTGTTGTATCGATGTAACGTATGACAGAAAATAAAACTAATTATCAAGAATACTTGTGAACAAAAAACGAATTTGTTAGTAGGGTAATAAAGTGTTAGTTGAGGTGGTTTGGACATGTTAAACGGATGGGTGACGAAATACTGTCAAAACACATTTATATTGCAGGCATGAGTGTGAGCCGAGAAAAGTATGAATTTACCAAGCAAAGGAAAGTTTCAAAGAGGAAAAGGTAAGGAATAAGAGAAATATAACTGCATGAGTTTAACTATGCAATGTTCCTTGCTTGCAAAAATACTTAAATTATGATAAAGATGGTATTGCTTTATTTATTGGGTGACTTTCAACCTCAATTTTTATTCTAAATAAATATCTACTAAATATTTATGTACTCGTAATAGATATTAAAGACACCAAAATATTTATGTGAAAGATATAAAAATAACTGCACAACAATAAATACAATGTTTGCAAATTAATATTCAAGAATCTGAAAATGTCACTTTCACGTCTATGGCTCGAATTCATAGCCCGAACATAATCCTAAATCTTAACTATTTTTCACTGAAGAAATAAGTATTTAAATTATGTTAAATTTCGTACATATCTGTAGTGGCTTCCTAAATAAGGGAGTCGTGTGGTTCATTACTTCACTTTCAAAATGGGAGCGTTTAAGGTCCGATTCTAACAATATATTATTCAATTTTAAGGTTATAAAATATTATTTAGTACCAGTACTAGTTCAGACTATGAATTCTGACCTATGGATATTGTTTTATAAAACTGTGTTAAACCAACATTTGTACTGTAGAGAAGAAATACAAAATTTTCATTACTTTATTTATTTATATAAAGGTTTAATGCAAAGCTTTAACATTAATATAAACTGTAGAAAACCATATGAAGTAATTGTTTAGTTGAAGTAATCAACACTCATTACTTAAAAAAAAAACAAAAAAATTTCAGAAAAAAAAAACATTTTATGGAATGTTCAAAACGTTAATACCCTAGGTCAATATTAAGTTATCATTCTAACATTTTTATCTTTCTTTCATTTTACAGTCTATAAGTCATTCAGAAAATGACAAATGTTTTGATCGTCCATGGAAACAAATACATAAAAAGTTGTGAAAACAAACAGATAAAAAATCATGAAAACAAATATATATAAATTATGGAAAGTGTGTGTTTGCAGAAAAGTTTAGAGCTCTGTCCTTTCTGTCTAGTCCAACTGAGAAATAGCGTGATGATATGTATATATGTACGATTCTGTCAAATAATGCAGGTTAATTTTTTTCAAAGTACAAAGTCGAACGGACGCCACTAGAAAAAGTATAAGAACATAAACCTACAGATAACGATTAAAAAAATCGTCTTTTCTTGTTTCTTTTTTAACGTCCACTCATCAAGAGTTTTCTTCGGTATTACACTGTTATAAATAAATGTAATAAAAACAACATTTGTATTTTAAACACTTGTAAATAAATAATAAATAATTATTTTTACTAACTATATGAATCTAAATAGTTAGACATTTCATTTATTCTTTTTTGTTGTCCCTCATTACTTTCTCGTGTCTGTGAATTGATTCGGTCAATATACAAAGCCCGCTCTTGAAGACGGTGAGTGTCAAAATTCGCTCTGCACTTATGTGCAAGAAACCTTTTTTAAAGCTTTTACCACACCTGTGTAACACACTTTTTAAATCAAAATTTCAAACAATGTGTGTTGTTTTTGCTTTCATTCATACTTCAGACACGGAAACTACAGAAAAAACTACTTGAAATTTAAATCTAGTGCTGTTTTTTTTTCAAAATACTCGTACTATAGTTTTTCAACTAAATAATTGATTTATTAAATATTTCGGCTTGCATTAGAGTATTTAACAATAAATTACTTTGTTATTTCACTAATTATAATAAGTCCCACTACACGTGTTTCTACATCCTATCCCGTGGTTTTATTCTGGAGAAATTACATTCCGCCTGAAGAGAGCTTCATGATAGGATGTAAAACACATGCAACAGAGAATAACAAAGTCATTTATTGTTAATATTCTGTTTATTTATAATATAACTTATGTATGTCTCTTGTACTCTTGAGTATACAATTTACTCATTAAAAGTAACTTAGAAGATGTTCATATACATCAACAGACTATCACAAGCGTCCATGGTGCATTATTGATTAAGAGCCCAGTTTTCGTTTGATAATTCATTGGAAATTAACTGGTTTGAATTGTTCAAATTTATAAACTTCAAAAAATAAAAACTTTTATATTTTACAAATAGCGTCGTTGATATGTGGCTATCGAGGCCAATTTCCGACCATAAAATGCTGGGACATACTTTTAAATTATTTTTATTCAGCAACTAATTCAAAGCAATAAATTTGTTAATCCCTTAACACAAAACGGAATAAAAATAGAGAGAACCAAGAACAGCATGTCAAAATGGGGAATGTTGATTGATGGATCGAGATAGGAAGTAGAAACACGTGTAACGGGGATTAATGCAATTAATGGAATAACAAAATAATTTATTGTTACATATTATAATTAATAACTGTTTCAGTATACAGGTATCTCTCGACGGGTAGGTTTCACAAAAATAAAAACGTTCATTGAATATATTCCAGCTTCTCCTAGAACCGTCCCAATGCAATATGACAAAAATATGTCAATTAGTAATCGAAGCACAGACGTATAGAAGCGCTCCAGATAATTCGCATGCAAATAGCGTGGAGGCATAAATCAGTAATTAGTGGTGAGGCTCCAACTGGCGGCCTGTTTGGTCGAAGCCACTTAGCATGCTGGACGAGGAGCAGGCATGGAGTTTAATGGGAAGTCTGTAAACACTATAAAATTTATAAGCTTATGTTTAAGGTGCTCATAAATTTATTAATCTACAACACTGAACGTAAGTACTTTCAATAAAGCGCTCTTGTAGCGATAAGTGTCACATAATAGCATTATATAAGAATTAAAATTTTTACTTCCTAAAGAATTGCTTCCAACATCTTCGATCGCTAGTATTCCAAGAGTGAATTCGACTTGGAACTACCGTCGTTTAATAAAATTCAGTAAACGCCAGTATAATAATAAATTTAAGTTAACAACGATCTGAAAATAAAAACTGTCCTATGTCTTGAATCTATCCAGTGACGTCTTTAATCTACACGTCCAAATTATGTTGAATTATGTAACTTCATGAGAGTTTAAATAAAAGTTTAAGGCAATAAATAAATGAGGACAGTGCTGGAAAATTGAGGCTACTGTTTAAGAGTGGGTGGAAATTTAAGATAAAATTTTGTGATTCGCTGAAAACACAACACAGTTTTCTCAGTCGGGGAAAACATTGAAGTCCTCGCAATTAACAGAGAAAAAAGCAAAGATGCTGAAAATAGAATCGACCAGACATTTCACGAATTGGTTCTACGCCTTCCATGGCAGATCTAATAAATGACGGTTGCTATGACTAGATCTACCGTGGAGAAACTCAGAAAAATATGGCGCGGTAGAAATTTCACCAAGAACACAAAAGTGCGATATATGAATTCTCTCGTATTCTCAACTTGCCTGTGTATCGACGAAACTTGGCTCCTAAAATCGAGAGATTATCAGAATGTTGACGCTCTTGAGATATAGTGCTGGAGATCATTGTTAAGAGTACGCTGTATAAAATACATATATACTAAAACACATTATAAATAAAATTCATAGGACCATAAAAAATATTTTATTATACTGAATATGGTAGAAAAATACGGTGTTAAAATGCAACGATCTTAGCTACTACCACTCTGATAAACGATAGTGTTTTATGATGGGCGCATATGTATTTTTTCAAGAATTAAACGACTCAAGTGTTAATTATGGTATTAACAGGATCCATAAAACAATAAGTTAAGAACTATAACACTATATAGGCCCACTAATATAAAGTACTCAAACAAATAATAATAAGTCTTAGATATAATTGAAGCATAAGAATGTCAGTTTGATTTTCTAAATGAGTAATTAATGAGAATATCTCTTTCACCAAAAATTGGTATAATAAGCCTCCATAATGCTCAAATTTCTTAAATACTCACATCTGCACAAAGGCGGAACTAGGCCATCATGATATTTTATCCTGTAAATTATCTCTATAATATACGAGTATTTAATGTGATTAATTCATTTATTTATAAATGACAAGAAATTTTATAACTACATAATTTATGAAAAAACAATAGGTAATTTAATGTGGACACACAAACTACGAGTATATACATCTAGGTTTGTAGCTTTTCATTTGTTGTGTCCCCAGTAAACTAGTATTTTGTCTGTATCTTATTAAGGACATAACATACTCGTATAACATGAAAAATCTTATGAACTTGATACACACTGATACTCAATTACATGTATCACGCTAATTAATTCCCGCATAATTTATCATTCCAGACAGACAAAAACTCCATCACATAATGTCCTACATACAATCACCAATAATTCACTAGAGTAAGTCGCTTGAATAAAATGTTCCAAGTACTTATTTTTCATCATTACCGCCTACTCTCGATTACCGACATAACAACTGGAATAATAACCACTAAAATATTCTTATAATTTTATTCCAAATTCACTAGTCAACTTGTAAACATATAAATAAAAGTTACCTTTTTACTATTACGAGTTACGTTTAAAGAAGAAATATAATGTAAAACTAGGGGCTCCACCCCTGGCTGCTCTGCAGCCTTATTCCATATTGGCGTGCGCGTCACTTTGGAATAGTTAAAAACGGTTGTTTTACTGAAAATATCGTATTTACTGAGATTTTTTTACCTGTTCCCATTATGATTCATGGTTATATGTTTTCAATAAGATTCTGATGAATATCGAATCTATTTTAAGATAACTTTAGTTATATAATATGTAACATCATATATAATTTTACAAATATTTAAGTTAAATAAGGTAAAAGTATTTTATTTGACGTTTTTTGTACATTCACTCTATTTCACATTATTTTGAAATGGTCATTGGAAATCAACAAATAAATGTCATGTTTTGAAATGGTCATTCTAAATCGTAAAGTACTATAAATGTCTATCATGTTTGAATCGAATTTGATTTAATTGAATAATCATATTCATAATTCTGAAATGGTTTACAAAGTGATATTTTTATTTATATTATTAAACGTATGAATGTATTTGGATAATAAAATATACTATTACCATTTAAAACAAAGGCCCAATTAGGGGTGGGGCTGCAGAGCGGTCAGAAACGAAGCCCCTAAATTACATATGTTTTTATTTTGCTCCAATCGGTAGAATAAACTACATAACATATATGTAATATATACTTACGATCCCATTACATTCAATAGAAACACTCATTTGGTGTTTTTTCTTTGTAGAAACAGTGTTTAGGTGTAATTCAGGTGTTCATTGTCAGTGAGGAATGATAAATTGATTATGTTCATTAATATATTTCAAAGGCATTGTCAAACAGTTTGACATTCTGTTTTATAAGGTACTGTTTCGTTTATTTGATAATATAATATTGTAATACGATCAAGTTTATGAAAAAAAAATGAGTCAGTTTAATCTTCTCTCAATTTTCATATATTAAACTGGCGATGATGGTGATAAGGAGTATAAATACGCAATAATGTGTCTTTGGTCAGGTTTGTATTAAATTTTATGTTCACTTGTGCGCTTTCAATCGACTTCATCATGTTTAACACATAATTGCTTTATGTATTTTGGAGATGTTAAGCATTAATCAAGGTCTTAAAACGTTATACGAAATAATGTTTATTTGACTGCATTAAAATTGAATATATCCATAGATTACTTAGTAACCATTTAATGTATATGAAATATTTTGTAAAATAATTTACACCAACAACGTGGAAATTAATCACTAGACCAGTTGTTCCCCAAGTGGACAGTAATGCCACTTGCGGGCGCATATAGCATCAAGGCGGGCGTCAAATGGCAAAGGGGACGGGCGATAGAAGTAACACGTGACACTAATATAACCATTTTACATATCACTTCTCTAGGGTTTAGCTTTGACGCATCGCATCAGTTTGCAT
This sequence comes from Odontocerum albicorne, assembly GCA_949825065.1. NCBI lineage: Eukaryota > Metazoa > Arthropoda > Insecta > Trichoptera > Odontoceridae > Odontocerum > Odontocerum albicorne. Next base: position 22,417,772 of record OX463848.1, on the reverse strand, counting down.
TTAAAGTTTTTTTGTTTTTACTCATCAAGTACGTAATTATAAAAATATTAGTAGTAACGTTATAGAGAAGATTATTTTTTATGGAGCAGGGACATTACTGACATCCGTAGCCCAGTGCATAAAATACTGACCTGTTAAGCATAGGGTTCGACTCCTAAGAGAGCCTAATTTATGTAATTTAAGTCTGGTTATCATTAAGTATAGAATTGATTAAACTACTTTTTTGTTAAAAATATATTAAACAACATCATTGAATATACAAAATGAAGTAGGAAGACACTGGAGGGAGTTTATAGAACGAAGGAACGGAAAAACAAAAAAAGGTTGAGAAACAATGTACTAGAGCAGCGGTTCCTTTACTAGGTTCCGCAGACCCCCGAAGGTCCACGTGGGTATCTCAGGAAGTCTGCGAACTTTTTCAGAAATTACTACAATTATAGTAGAAAATGTTTTCTTCACGAACACAACAAATTCGCACGAATACATTTTTCTACAGGTCGCCTGCTCTTTAATACTAAGTATTTGCATTCAATTGGCTGTTCGTAGGTACTTAGCACCAACGAAGCGACCTTTCATCAGCAGGTGGAGGGGGCGGTGAGCGGAATGCTAGCTCAGGGTAGTGGGGTAGCAGGCACGGCGAAAAATAATCTTCAACCCTCGTCAATATAAAAAATAAATAAAGAAACCGGGTACAGTTTTTAAATTCATGAAACAAAATTAAAATTTATATTAATTGGAGGTCCGTAGCAATTTAGTCAAATGCCAAGAGGAAAAAGTTCGAGAAACGCTATACTAGAGGACCACGTCAAAATAATTTGCATTAAAGAAAATATAACCATATATTAATTATAGTTAAGGCATTAACATTGTAGAAATTTTAAGTTTTTGCCTTTTTTGCTTAGTTTTGTTTGTACTCCCCTGATGATGAGGTGAAAGCCTTGAAACCGGTAGGATTATACCGTTACAAAAAGTGGAATAAACAGTGTTTGATAAAACAAATTACAAAATATATAAAACATCGCGGTTTAGATATTCAAACTTTAGAAGTTCAAGGACACGTATGACTGAAAATATTTCAGATTATATTTGTATTATATATTACTTTCTATTTCCAAATTAACTTTTAGGAATCTGGTGACGTGGTTCACAATTTATACGGTCATGTGTGCCTTGCGTAACTGTTTTTCCAACTTCAAATGAAACGTTCTGTATTTATTTTTGTCCAGAATTTACTGTTCACTCATTTATTTTTGTAGGAGCAGTTCCAATATTTCAGATGCAAAGAAAATATTATATTTGTTGTTTTGAGCCAAATATGTAGGATTCTCCATTGAAATTTTAAATCGTGGAAAAAAGTATCTACAAACGAATTTTTTAAAAATTCAATGAAAATATATAAATATTTTAATTTAAATATTTTTAAAAATATTTTTTCTAAATTAAATTAACACCGGGGTTAACTCTTACATCAGCAGGATCAATAACTTGAAGTTTAGTAATACTCGTATAACACTGTACATGTCAGCTACTTTATGTTACTAAAATAAAATAATTCGTAATTATCGTATTTTGTTTTTGAATAACTTATCGAGATAAGTCTATTGTGACAATGTAACTTTTTAAGTTTTCGTTAGTTAAAATAAAATAGTTGACTAACCACATGTATCATTACTCCGACACTCGCAATTGAAAAGACGCGAATATATCTCATTCACCAAAAATAAGGCGCCTATAAGACTCAAATTCTTTTGATAAATTTGCATAAGGGATGAACGAGATAATTTTGATGTTTTATCCTACATCTCAGTGATGAACTTCACATAATTCATTGTATTACATAAAGTTATCTGAATAAATTTTGAAGATAGTGTATATTTTTCATAATCAGACATAATATAGACGTTTCAGTAGTTTATTCAAAATATCATTGATGTGTCTGAAACATTAGGTTAAATTGGTTTCTAAATTTCTGCTAGAAACACGTGGAACGCCAGTTGCTCATTGTAATTCATATATTGTGAAAATGCAGCTGTGTGCTTTGGTGGAATTTTTTATGTCAACATTATTGAGTGCAGGAGGGTTCTTTCCTGGCATTTCCTCAATATTAGATATTGACTGGGTGACTAGTTATTGAGTTTGGTAAATTTAGTTGTTCCATATTTTCTTAAGATTTTTTTGTGATTTGCCTTACAATTTTGTATTCTTGTTGACTTTAGGAGAGATTATCGATTGAGTTTTTTTACTTCCCATGTTGTACCATATATGCATCACGTTTTAAAATATATTTGTATCCTGAATTGGTACTTGATCAAACAAATTGTCTATCAGCCATCATTTTAGTTGTCAAACATGACAACTCCCATAACATTGTTACCAACGTGATAGTAACGCTCGAACTATAAGCAAACGCAAGATACTCGTATTTGAATTCTTCATGTTTATTTGACATGTATACGGATAAGTTAAAAAATATTTATATATATCTTACAAATTGACTCATCTTCTTAGGATTTTGAAAATTATATTGAATTATACATTTTTTAGTTTTTTTTATCCGTGAGCTATAATATTCCTTGGACTACCGATATGAAGTGTCATATTTTTCAAACTTCTCGTAGTTTTCACATTCTTCTATTTTTCTATTAGTTATCTTTATAATAACTAAGATGTACGTTTTTGCTTTGCTTAATTAATATGTGTGTTAAATACCTTGTAAAATATCATAAAATTGCATTCAATCGTGTTAAACAATCGTGTCCGAGGGCTTAGCAGTAGTGAGCATTGCTTCAGTTAACAGTCTTCAGGTGGATACACAGTACCAACACAGTAGCGAGTAGATAGTAGAGTCCACATCGAAAGCCCCTCATTGTGCCGGGCGAATCGGCGCAGCTTTGTAGGACTTTTCTCAGGGGCTTTCCCCCCTGCCTGGCCGGGTGGAGGAGGAGTGAGGACTAGTTTTCATGCGGCATTATTTCCCGTTTAATGCTCTTAACGTGTCCGACTATCTGAACAGTTACAGCGCTCACGAATATAACAGACCTCTGACTTTTGAGGCGTATGAAATATAATCAATAGTAATGCGAGTGTTTTTGATTTAATCAAAATAACGTTCGTATGCTAACGAGCTGGACTTCGGTGCAGTCACCAGTTTTTTTTTATTATTCCCGCGATATGTTCAGGTAATAACTATGATTTCATTTTTATCTCTTTAGAATAACAAGTTGTTTACATTTTATTTAAATAAAAAGCTGGTTTCCATTTAATGTAATAGTTTGATATATTTAAAAAATATGATATGTATTAAAAAATATTTACAAAAATAGCGGATGCAATTTTTTTCCAATTCGACGTTATGCTAATCTTTGTGCTGCTTAATGTTGTCGTGTTGCTTTTTACTTGCTCGAAATAATTGAAACAATCTTCTTTTTCTTTTAGCATTTACTGCTCTTTTTGCATCCATCTTAACATTTTGATTCATAATAGTCTCTAAATTAAAAAAAAATCTTGTAGAAACAATTAAAAACTTACATTTTCAAGTTCTTCTTTAAAATATGTTGAATAAAATTCAATGCAAAATTAACTGGAAATCTTTAATTATGTGGAATTTCAATCAAACAACACTTGAATTGAAACTACTAACAACTTATCAATACTTTTATATATAAAGTAAGTGAGAATGATATATAAACATAACAATTGTATATATATATATATATATATATATATATATATATATATATATATATATATATATATATATAATATATATATATATTATATATATATATATATATATATATATATATATATATATATATATATATATATATATATATGTTTAGGTATAAATTTTCACGATGGGGGTAATAATTTTTTTTTGTTTATTTTCAGGTACATCGCGTACTTTGTCATTTATGTGACGTTATAGAGTACACCTGGGTACTCATCTTCAGACGTTTGACGGATAACCTCTCGGTATGCTCGTCGTTTTCTTACTTATCGTTTCGAGTTCTGGTCGGTAGAGGCGTTAGTTTCTGTGTCGTGCTGATTGTTAGCTTGGTTACCTGGGTTACCTTGGTTACCTTGGTTACCCTGGTCACCGGTAGAGGCGTTAGTTTCTGTGTCGTGCTGATTGTTTGCTTGGTTACCTGGGGCATAGATATTTTGTTGTTTGTCGCTGGTACTTTTTTTCACAGTTGGTATATTATGTAACAAATGATGATAGGTTTTCGGTAATTTTTAATTTATAAAAGAAGAAACAAAAAATATCAATCAAGCCCTATTGGATAACGCATTCTCTAAAAATCAAATAACCACAGCATATCGAAATAACAAACCATCAACATCAGAGACTGATTCCGAAAAACACTTAGGCACCTGTACTCTACCTTACATCAAAGGGGTCACAGACAATCTCGGTCGAACGCTCCGCAAATTCAAGATCTGCACTGTATACAATACAGACTGGAAAGTGAATCAGTCACTGCCCCACCCTGTTGACAGAGTGGACAACGAATTTCAAGGGGCTTACGAAATTCCCTGCGACGACTGCGATAAGGTGTACATCGGACGTACCAACCGGAAAGTCAGCACCCGTATTGAAGAACACAAAGTTGATGTACGCAACAAAAAAATCACTTCAACTTTGGCTCTTCACAACATGACGGAAGGTCATAAAATTAATTTCGATAAAGCTAGAACCATCATTAAGACCAATAATGAATCTCACCGGATACTATATGAAGCGATCAATATAAAGAAGAGAGATTTTGCTATGAATCTTCGTGAGGAAGCCCAAAAATTACCGAAAACCTATCATCATTTGTTACATAATATACCAACTGTGAAAAAAAGTACCAGCGACAAACAACAAAATATCTATGCCCCAGGTCACCAAGCAAACAATCAGCACGACACAGAAACTAACGCCTCTACCGGTGACCAGGGTAACCAAGGTAACCAAGGTAACCAAGGTAACCCAGGTAACCAAGCTAACAATCAGCACGACACAGAAACTAAACGCCTCTATCGACCAGAACTCGAAACGATCAGTAAGAAAACGACGAGCATACCGAGAGGTTATCCGTCAAACGTCTGAAGATGAGTACCCAGGTGTACTCGAAACGTCACATAAATGACAAAGTACGCGATGTACCCGAAAATAAACAAAAAAAAAAAAAAAAAAAATATATATATATATATATATATATATATATATATATATATATATATATATATATATACATACATATATATATATATATATATATATATATATATATATATATATATATATATATATATATATATATATATATATATTATATATATATATATATATATATATATATATATATATATATATATATATATATATATATATATATATATATATATATATATATATATATATATATATATATATATATATTATATATATATATATATATATATATATATTATATATATATATATATATATATATATATATATATATATATATATATATATATATATATATATATATATATATATATATATAATATAAATATATATATATATATATATATATATATATATATATATATATATATATATATATATATATTATATATATATATATATATATATATATATATATATATATATATATATATATATATATATATATATATATATATATATATATATATATATATATATATATATATATATATATATATATATATATATATATATATATATATATATATATATATATATATATATATATATATATATATATATATATATATATATATATATATATATATATATATATATATATATATATATATATATATATATATATATATATATATATATATATATTATGTTAGACGAATTAAGCATAATAAAGTGATTTATTGTCTTGATATTTATACAATATTTTAATTTTCAACAGTAACAGTTACCAATATAACAAACCAATAAAAGACTCGCTCCATCCTTGGCACGCTTTAAGAAGCGACTGAAAAAACTCTTAATTTCTAGTCAGTAAAATACCGTGTTTCATTCCTGATCTTTCTTTTCCTTTCCTCTCCACCATCCCTTCCTTTCCTTTTGATTGATGATATCTTTATATGAAAAATAACTTTATATGAAAAATAATGTTCGGGTGATTGTCCGTCTTTGTGGGGTTTGTGGGTATATGCTCATGTATGTGTTTATGGATTTCGTGGGGATGGATAGTCATTTGAATGATTTATGCGACCACGTAACTTGCTTAATTTACTTTTGCCTGGTTGGTTGGAAGAGATTGCCGCCAGGAAATAAGTCCGCCAGATTGTATTTGCAATAAAAGTATTAAATAAATAAATAAAGCAAACTTGCCTTGTACTCATATCATGAAGTGAAAGCTGTTAAATACGTATTTTTATTATTTATTTATGTTTGACAAGATATATTATAAATATATAATTTGTGAAAAAACAACAGGTTATTTAATGTGGATGTACAATTTAATGAATCTGGGTTTGTTTGCTTTCATTTATCGTGTCCTCAGTAAACTAGGCTTTTGCCTGTATCTTATTGATGACGTATAACATGAAAAAATTGATTGACATTACTTTCTGACTTTTTATTACACAATATCCCGTTGCATACACTCATCAACTCGATAAACAGTAACACTCAATTACATATGTATTTATAACACGAATCAAAACCCTCACACTTCATTACACCAGATATACCAAAAAGTTCATCCCATAATTTGCCGAACATAATCATCAAAAACACATCACACTTAAGAGTTTACACAAATCTTTGCTACAAGTCATTTCTCCCGCAAGCTAAAGTATTCCAACTCCCGTTGCAATTACAACCACAATAATATTTCATAAATAAAAAATATTATAACTATGACATTTAATTAAATGATAGCTTTTAAACCGTAAATATGACAATGCCTTTTGTCATTCACGGATGTACTATAAGTAAAACCGATGTTATGTTGTTTGATGATTTAAAAATACGTTACTAGTGAAATACCTATCATTACAAGAATCAACATTCATAAAAAATATTAATATTTTTTTAAAACAGTTAAAATGCTAGACAAAAAACGTCGCCTAGAAATGATAACCAAAGATGTCGGCATTTTTGCAAAGAGGAATGCACTACACGATTTGCTTTTTTCGAAAAATTATTACTTAATTATCCAAATACTATGAGATTATATCATCCACGGTCGATGTTGATCTCAAAACAATATCATACACGAGTGTTTTTAAGCAATTAAGTATATTAAATGAAGCTGTCAAAAATATAAATATTATAGAATATATTGTAGCATCAAAGTATATTATCCATGGTCGATTTTGATGTCAAAATAATATCATATGTGATTTTAAGCAATCAAGTATGTAAATGAAGCTGTCAAAAAAAATAGTATGGAAAATAGCATCAAATTATGTCATCCACGGTCGATGTTGTTCTCAAAACAATATGTACACATACGTGTGTGTTTTTAAGCAATCAAGTATATTAAATGGAATATAACATTAAATTATATTATCCACGGTCGATGTTGATCTAAAAATAATATCCTATGTGTTTTAAAGTAATCAAGCGTGTTAAATGAAGCTGTCTAAAATACAAATGGTTTAGAATATAGCATCTTGGGCGATTTGTAGATAATTATTATACCACCAACTTTTGAACGAAACATTCAGCTCTGCATTGACACTTCTTATATCTCACCCTCCTTCATCAAACCTTAATATATCTTGTATTGATTACGTTTTGCTTAATTCATCGCTATCTTTATTATTTTTTTTCTTAAATCATAGTATAATTAATATACAAAATTTAAAATTACAAATCTGGTAGGTAACCCTCTAAAAAAATATCCACATTGTTGAGCATTAGTTATTACAATATATTTATAATATAAAATACTTAAATGGCCCAATATATAAATTCAAATCGTTTCATCTGCCACAAAATCGCAAAGTCAAAATAATGCTTTGAATAACAGAAAATGAAAACATGAAAGGAAAACACATCTAACATGCAGTTTTACGTTCAATATTGACAGCAAAAGTTCAAAGCAAACAAGTCCACATGCTATGCAAACCACTCAAGAGTGTAAAACTTAATCTCGTCATTTTAGTTCATTGAAATACTATTGAATAACTACCTCATTAAATGAAGAATTCGCTTCGTCATTTAAAAAATGACACATAATTATCATATGTATCAAATAAAATTAATAAATTGTGAAATTCAATTAGAAAATTATGTACCATAAATTAATTGCTATTTGAAATGGACTGCCAAAAATTATCAAAACTAATTTCAGCATATTATTGGTAATAAACATATTTTTCCCATTTGTAGACATATTTGTTTACGTTTTAAGAACAAGGTAAACAGAACATTTAACGCAATAATACTCTTAATGTACAATAACATACAATAAATTTGCTGTATTAAAAGTGGCTAAACATGGTTGTGTGCTGGGGCACTTTTACGTATAGGACTGAAAATTTGAAAATTGATATTTTTGGGTATGGACATATTAATACGTATCAAGCGTTGCACTGTGGGACGGTGTGATCACAGCCACTTTTTCAGTTAGTTTATGCGCATCGCGTTAATCCCACTAGACAAAATGCTATCTTATATACAATTATATTTTTGACAAATAAAATTTTAGTAAGTTGATTGCATAAAAATGTATAGTGCCTATATTTTTTATGTCGGTATAAATCATAGATAAACAAATATATATAAACATTCAAAATATATAATGCACACTGTTTGGAAAATATTAATCATGTCAAGCATTCCTAAATCTTTAAGGGCCTTCTACATGAGCCGAGTATAAATAATTCTATATTTTTTTAACTATTTAATTTAATTTTTTTCTTTGTCTGTGGTATCTGATCTGTCGGTGCCATCACTTTCAGTTGGTTCCATCACTATCATTTTTACACTCCGGTGTAGCACCAGCCACCACCCCGGGACAGCCACCACAAGGAGCTCACCACCCCGGGAACAGCTCATCCATAACGTATGACTAAATTAAATTTTCTAACCAATGTACGATCGCACTGTAAGGGAATCTTATTAATTCCTAGAGACAGTGTTGGCAGCATTGTCAAATAAATTGTCTAGTAACTATCATTTTGGTTGTCAAACATGATAACTCCCATAACATTGCTAGCAATTTGAAAGGAGCACTCAAGCTATGATTAAACGCTAGGGTCTTGAGCTCTTGATGTTTTTTGGAATACGACGACATAAGCGGATAAGTTAAAAAATATTTATATTAATCATACAAATTGACTCATCTTCTTAGGGTTTTGACAACAATTATCTTGAATCATATTTTTTAGTGTTTTTATCCGTAAGTTATAATATTCCTTGGACTACCTATATTAAGTCATTGTTCCATATTTTTCAAACTTCTGTTGGTTTTTATATTCTTCTATTTTTCTTTAAGTTATCTTTATAATAACTAAGATATTAATTGTTGTTTGCTTAAGTAATACATATTTCAAATGGAACTTTGTGATTAATAAAAATTATCACCCCTGTCATTCTTTATTACGGAGGGTCGATGCTGGTGGTACGGTTGCAGATGTCTCTACCCCTTTTTGTCCCTTGACGTTTATCCGTTTGTATGACAGTTTACAGGCTTACCCCCGTCAATTCCTTCCCCATGTCATTTCATCTTGCTAACGTTCTGTTTCTACTTCTCTTCCTTCTGGCACACTTCTTATGCCTATAAATTTCTCCAGGTTATCCGGCACATATCTGAACATGTACTCGAAGAGCTACAGGACATGCTGGAAGCATATGATAAATAGTACAGTCGTACCGTCAAATTTAACTCCTGGAGTATAGAGACATTCATTTTCCTGACAATCCATGAAAGCCTCAGACTCCGACAACACTATATCTCAAAGATTCATCGATATTCTCGGACTTTTATTGCTCATGTTTCAGCGCTGTTCAAGAATATAAAAAAATAGAGTTCGGACAAGCTTTGTTTTGGTATAATTGGAAATATCCTGATATCTCCACATTTACATAACGAGGTCGTGGTATTTTTCGTAATTCAAATTCGTCTGCATATTTCTTTTTCATCAATGTATGCAATCATATTTAATCAATCATATTTAATTTTCATCAATATATGCAATCTTCCGCCACTTAACCTACCTAACATAAGTAGTACCTTAGCTTTGTCGAATTGAAATATTATTTTTAAAATTAAATAATATTTATCTTAACTTCCAGAACCGTACTTTTAGTGGACTAACTAGCGTAAATTATAATTTCCCCATGGCATTTACGTAGTAAAAACTCAGACGAGGCGTTTATAATGGTAGTATAAAAAAAATCTTTGTCTTCTTGTAGCCATATAAAGCATCGTCCTAGCCCATGTTGTATTCCCAGCGTAGTAATTTTCATTATTTCAATGTGACATTTAGTTGCACACCTACCAACAACAATAAATATCACTTACCACTTTTCATACGTATACAAAAATTATACTTCGTTTTATTTTTAACGAATTATAAAGTTATTTATTATCATTTATAAGTTTAATTATCATAACATAATCGTCACAGCATGGCCCATTGGGGTAGGCAGATATAATGCATATCCATTTCATTCAACCCTGATACACATACTCGTATTTTCCTTCTGCCAATTCTAGATACTTCGGTATGTACAATAACATATACTCTACTATTATAAAGAATTTTTGCTAATATCTCTTTTACAATAGAACTTTACCCATTTGTTCGTGACTTGTTTCTAAACTTCTTGTATCCTTTATAATATTAATAGGGAAAATTTCAAAAGATTTTGATAATATTAAATAAATGAGAAAGTTAACAGAAGTATCCAAAAGTAGTATTTTATTAAACTTTTGTGTATACAGTACAACTTAGCCGGTTGACTGCTATGTGTCAATCTCTTCCAACCATCCAGAAAGACGTTAAAGTGGTATTAAATGGCAACCAGACTGGAAATCTTTTAAATTTGAAAATTTAACTCGCAACTCCCGGGTTATAAGATAAGCGTCTTACCACGAGGGTAATTCATTTATTGGTTTTGTTTTAGAAAAGGACAACCTATCTAAAAAAACATAATCAAGTATGATTTCCAGTATCTTCGACTAAATAATAACTTAATATTAACTTCGACTGAATAGAACTAACACGTGAAATGAAGTAATCAGCAACAATACTAAATAATAGTACAACAATACTTGAATAAAAATTATTTCGTATCCCTTAAACTCTCTTAAGAATTTTAGATATTTGAGCTGAAAACATATCAAATAAGATCAACAAAGAAGCCTTCTATAATAAAATATTCATATATGAATAATATTAGGAAATGATGAACTCAAGTGAGATTGGCTATTGACATTTCTTGTTCATCGCTTCTCCTTGTTTACACCACCATTTAATTAATGATAATAAAACAACGACAAGAGAGCATACTCTACTCATATCATAGCTACCATAAGACTCTCATTTTGGTTGACTTGCTTCAAACAACGACTAAAAAATATTACACCTCTCTTCAACGCCAAATGTTTCCTTATGACGAAAGTTATATTTTTATATTCTTGTCCTTTTTGATTTCAAATCTTTGTCGATATTTACAAATATCGACAAAGTGTTTTTTGTTTGATCTTTAATGCTTTTAGTGTGTTTATGTTTTCTTTTTTCCTTTTGTAAATAACTTGTAACTTTCACTAAGCAATTGGTTCGAATCTGCGTAATTCAATTCAAGAGACAACTTTATATTGCACCGTTGATAGGGCAAACTCTCCTCAGGGGCGTTCGAACCCATTAATATTAAACAAATCACGTTTTGCAGCTATATCAGGGCCCGAAAGAATCACATTTAACACTTTATTTGTATACAGTACAACCTTAAAGGATTATTGTCATTTAACAATCTTCTCCAACCAACCAGAAAGATGTTTATGAGGTTTTAAGCGAAAACCAGACTGAAAACATTTTTTTTAAACTGGGTTCCAGCGGGAATCAAACTCGTAACGACAGGCATCTTACCAACTCATCCATGAACTATGGTTATAAGAGATTGCCGTATGGCATTAAATTCGCTATTTGCATATTTTACAATCAAGTGTATTAATTAATACATGAATGAACTGTGTCATCCAGCTAAACAGGATGAATCAATCAACGTTTTAAGACAAGAGCTTTATGTTGCTAGACGTGTTCACTAAGAGCTACCCGTAGAGGACCATCTGCAACTTTCAGAAAAAATAGTAACGGTTCTGCACACGAGAGTTATCAATGCGCTCTTGAATCAGTTATTGGATTACTTTTGAATCTTTTCAATAGAAATTGATAGTTGAGTATGTCTTCAATAAGCTTTAGTGGTAAAATATTAACTTTTATGTCAAACGATTACAAAATTGTTATTTAAGTAGTTTCAATAACATTTCGTAACAGTATTCTCCAGAATAAAAGGTTATCATAATGTTAACACTATGTTAACGTGTCGGTTTAATGAACGAAAATAAATGTAAGGTTCGTAATAGCTAATTGCGTTTATTTCTTGTTGATCTAAAAGGTTTGTATTGCTGGTAGTGAAAAGGTTTATAGTTGACAGAGTATATCATCGTTATTAATTGCGCAGCAAACGATAAATGATGGTTTTTTGTGAGCGACAGAATAATAAAAATCATTTTAAGAAATGTTATGTAATAAATAATATTGATAATTTATTTTCTACATGACATATACAGTCGTGTGACATCAAATATGGGGTGACCCAACTTTTGCGCTTAGTGTGAATATAAAATAGGGTATTTGCAGCCTACATGTAGATAATTTTTTTATACATGGCAACCATGAAATGGTGTGAGATTGTCTCAAATATTGAACTAATATTTATTTTTCTTTAAAACATATAATTTTTTCGTTGTATGAAACAAAAAAGTATTTGAAAAAGTACAGTGGTTAACTCACAGCGCTGTGGCCTCATAATACTGATGAGTGTTTGTAATGATGACGTTTTGTTTATAAAAAATGCTGATGAATTTATTAAAAACATACATTCTTTGGTCGATAAATTTATCTATCGCGACCGACAGCCGTTTGGTTTTTTTGCACATAACATATTTTGCATTCCACCATATTTTTTCCGAATAACACTGTTATTTGATACATATTCGTACTAGTATACTCGTATAAGTATTTTGTGTGGTGTAGTAAATAATGAATTTATGCATTTGGGTAAAGTGCTTGCTATGTACTTCTTTCAATAAAAACAATTAAAAGCGGCCGATGTACAGTACATATATTACTTACAGCTATCAAAATAAAAATTTAATGATTTGAAATGTGATTATTCATAAATAGATTTTGTGGAATTAAGTTGGAATAATAAAATAAATCTACCATGGTTCTAATTTTGGTTTTATTTTCTTGTACAATAAACAAAAACGTGAAATGATCTTATTGTGTTGCATGAACTTCTTTTTAGATAGATTTTAATACAAAATACTATCTATTATAATATATCTATTGTTGATGGTCTCATGTCGCCACTTCCAGCTCATTTCAATTCAGTTTCTTCAATCGTGATCTTCGAAACTATCCTACGTTAAAAAGTTCATCTATCATATATATATATTTATTTATTACAAGCGTATAATGAAATGTTTCCAATAAAACGATGTAATTTGTTTGAGATAAATTGTGGAGTACTAACGGGCTACCAAAAACGGGAAATATTCTTTACTTTAACATACCCGATTGTTGCGGTCAGTGGCGGAAGGACTTTTTCTTATTGTAAATGAAGATTTACCCAAATTTGGGTGTTCCCCTAACCAGTAAGTGATGTTTAATTATGCTCGAGACGAGTCAACAGATACAGGAAGTTTTCGCTATCAAAATGTATATTGATATCACGTTTATCAAATAAGAATATGAATTTAAGATCTTTATTTCATTAGAAACATTAAACTTTTTAAATAAAAAAACGTGCATTAAAAAATATTTTCATATCCATTTGTTGTCGAATCCGTTACGTCAGAACGCTTAGTTCGATAACGATTGATATCGAAAATATCTTTTACAAATAAAAAACGTTAATATCACTTTTATAGCAAGTCTCTATTTGGGTAGACAGAGAGAACACATTTCTACATTTATATAGTATTTCATATATCTTTAGCTTCTGCCACGTTTCTGCACAAAATACAAAATACAACTATCTGCTCTCTACTATCATATATCCTGGGGTTTAAATGACATCTCATCCCGTCCCGTCCCGTTCCTAACATGGATGATCCCGTAACTAGGATCAAAATCAATTAAGTGGTAGAACCTTTTATATACCATTGAATTTATTTTATATTTAAACAGAGGATACTTAAATTTGCTTTACATACATGTTCTAGGATGTATGAGATAAATACAACCATAAACAATATGGAAAATGTTTTAATAGAAAAAAATATATTTAAATACTTCATCCAAATTGAACTTTATACTTGTACATTTCATATCATACGAATGAATCTGATCCCGCTTTCAAGTTTCTGCACTAGTTTGTATGTAATATTAATAAATTCAATTGGAGTACTTCTTTGTGTACGTATGTAATGTTAACAAATATCTCAACAATCCCCCTTTTAAAATATGTAAGTTGACCAATAAATTAACAATCGAAAATATGAGGCGATTTGTTTTTCAGCTTATTTTTTAAACATTTTTAATTTTTTTAACGACATATTCATAGAGGGGGAATTGTCTTGTGTCGTTGTCTTGAATTACCTCCTTTAATATTTCGCAAAAAAACAATTGATATAAAATGATTAAGTAATAGTTTAATCAATACAAAAAACAAAATATTTTTATTAAGTAGCAGTTAAAAAATGAACAGTAAGGCATTTTTAGAAATACATAATTTAGTTTTGTTTTTTAAGCCATTTTCTAATTAATAAATTGTAGAAACTCGTCCAATAGATATATTTTCACATGGGAATATGTACATTAAAATAACTAATAAAATATTTTTTTATGTAATATTACAGTTTAGGTACATATGAATATTCAATTACTTACGTTTTTACTATTGTAAAAATATTTTGATTAATTAAATAAAACACGTTTTTATACTCCGTTTGAATAATTACTTGTTGTGTTCTACGCTCATTATATCTTTGAAAACGATCGTTGTGGGACAGAAACGCAATAATTTCGAGAACTCGAGGGGATATCTGTTATACACTATACATTTGACGCAGGCGGACAATGAGCGCTATTGTCTAAACGGTGAAATGTAACATACTCGTAGATATCGCTATTAGCGGTACAATGCCCAAATGGATTAATTGAGTTAACAAGAGGATATACAACATAGCATGCTACGAGTATATTGCTACAGATATCTACCGAGAACGCGGTGGATAAAGGGATAGGATGAAATTTATTTTACTTTTTATGATGTTTTGTTCATTCGTGAAGTTTAAGTGAAAGAAGAAAAAATTAAATTGTTTTTTTCTATATTTTAATCGAGGGCTAGAATTTTAGAATTATTCTATTGCTTAGAAGTAATGTACCAGTATTAATGTTTTTTTTTTCCAATTACGATTTTTAATTTCTTTCGTTCACTCTCATTTTGCTAACCTATATTTAAGTTAGTAACTCACAAACAAAAAAACCTTCAATTCAGTGGAACTTGCGTAGAAATGTTTATTTTTGTGATTTCATGAAATATATTTACTAAAAATTGTTTATATTTAACATTGCATGAAATATACTCACTCATTCACGCAGTACACGTGTATGGATGTTGTTAGTTCTCCATGTAGGGTACCAAACACGTAGGATGACGAACAGTAAGTTTAGTGCCGATTTAAGTGATTCAAAACTCGAACGCTCCATTAATGGGACCGAAGAGTTGAATACATCCGTATTATCGATTCAGATTTTTTGATGGAGACTATAAGAATGATGAATGAAAATATTGTATAACATACATAAAGTTAGTTAAGTTTAGACTTTCAGATTTTTGGTGATACTATAGAAGTGAACGTGGTTCGTAGTTTTCTTTATGTTTTTTTTATTAAATTTATCCTTCTTTGTAGAAGTAAGTTCATGTTAGGCACTAAAATGTACGAAATAATTAAAATATGAAAAAATACATAGTCGACTAATACGCCAGTATATCGGAATTTAATTAAATATGTTAGTATAGCAGATTGAAATTTCAATATACGCACACATGCGTGCAACTTAAGCAAACTGGAGAATTTCATTACGCAATCCCACCAGGCAGTGTGTTTAGGATGATGGGGTAAACTTGCAAAAGTAATTGGAAGGCGTGGCACGCTGAGCAATATAGGGAATGGCGTTTCTTAGCTGGACTATGCCTACAAAGGTGCCGCTACTTCAAATGCAGGTAATATATTCACATTTCCCTGTTTCGTTCTGACTTGAAAGCTTATGAAACATGAAGTGTTATTACGGACCAAGTAATCTATGGTAAATCGGAACGATATTAGAAGTTTCATTTAAGTATATGACATTTTTTTGTCATTAACTATTTACACAAACACCATCGATTTGTCAGCATTGGACTAAGATGAGAATTATATTATAATTATCCTCTTCCTTCGAGAATTAACCAAGTCACAATTTAAATCTTTATTGTCAATGTCAATGAACTATGAGTTTAAAAACAAAGTATTTCAAATATATTTTAAGCATAATACGAATATATTTATAGTGACCTAATTAGTCAGGTAACATTTTTGATACAGAAAAAATTACACGTGACATTATACCAACTCTAAAAATGAGGAATCCTGAGATCTCATTGTACTTTTTCGCATCGCCATGTGAGCAGTTAAGTTCAATGTTTATACATATTAAATCGCAACGAATTGTGATAAGCACTCAGTAAGATTTTTGTCTCTCTTAACTGCCTCATAATACGTGTCATACTAATAACAGTAGTTTCCCTGCAGTCTCACTGTTAGCATTTGATTGGATTTTTTTCTTTCAAATGCAATTGAAAAATTAATAAGGCCTAATCTGATAGTTTAGTGACCTTTAAAGTAAAACCAGTTCAACTCCCTATTACTCGTATCATCCCTAATTCAAAAGAAAAGAAGTTTAACATAAAAATACTATCCTGTTAATTTTTTAAATTTGTGAAGTTAGGTAAAATGTAAACGTCCACTTAGTTTATAATTGCTTTGCTTGAAAATGATAATATTTATCGATGGTAAAGAAACGTAAAATATTTTTTGCTTATGTTTACACCTAATTATTTATCAAAGTTTTTACGGTTAATTCATTACAGAAACCCAGTATTATTCATATGTCAGTTTTTAACATATTAATGAATTTCTTGAATAATTGAATTTGATGAATCGTTGAAAATTTGTGAGTACTTGAAAAAGTTTATCTAAAAAAACCGTCTCTAATAAAATAATTCGATAAAAGTACATAAACCATAGTTCGCTTTTTAGACTAATGCTTTAGAAAAAAACTTGTTCGGTTTTTTGACCACAATTAATTATAGCTTTTTGGTTTTTCACATATCCTCCATAAATTCGATACTCTTTCTCTTTTGGGATCGGGGTTGAACGGTTGCTAATGCTCTCCTTCACGCCAGCCTGTCGGATGTCAAACCTCATTCCATGTGACCATTTTGAAACAGGTAGACAGTTTATTAACTTCACATTCTACCACCTTATTTCTATTTGTACTTTACACAAATTTGTTCGTATTTTTTTTTCAAACATTCGAGAAATTTATTCATGCTTTTCCCCTTACCTTCGCAATTTTACTTTAATTACTCATTATTTTCTCAGATGATAGAAGAGTTACGAAAGTCAATGTATGGGACACTCAAACATACGAGTACACGTATATAATTGGACTGGAGAGTATTAAAATTTGCTGAGATAATACTCCATAACAGTATTTTAGTATCAACTTTGATGTATGGGAGTGAATTTGAATAAATTGTGTAGAAATGTGTGCACTGAGAAGAATACACGACGTAGCAATATATGACAAAATACTACTCGTTTGAAGTGATTGTGGATTAATGCGAATTTAAGACTGACGTGTTTAGTAAAATGAAGAAGAGCACTCTGAGATTTCTTACCCTCGACCACTAGGCGGAAGAAGTGGCTGTGTCGTTCGAGGGGAGTAGCACAGCACGGGGTTCGAACCGACGACCTTCCGCACGGAAGTCCAGTGCGATACCGCACCGCCATGCACCTCATCGAGAAATCGTAGGAGTTGTATGAGAAGGTGTATGGATGCAGAAGAGGTGAAGGATGTGTATCGAGATATGGAAGTCTGGTGCTTCGTCTTCTGTCTGCCCCGACAGAGAAATGGCATGAGTGCAATGCTACTTCAAAGTGCACTTTTGCATTCTTCTTATTACATAAAACTGTGTGGCGTAGTTGATAAGACGACTACGTATCTTTCAACTCGAGATTTGAGGATACGATGCCCGTTTAATCACACGTAAATTTTGTGTATTTCAGAAATTAACTTCAGACAATAGATAAAAAGAATATGAAGTATAACAAAGATGTCCTTATAGACATTGCTCCATGTTGTCCCTACATTAATGTGGTCAAGTGACGATCAATTTTTGTAAGTAGGTATCCCGTTAATAGGTCTTAGCGAGCGCGCTACATCGCTATAATAGGATAGTAATGAACTTTTCACACGTAATTTGCCGTGCGCCAGTCTGATATTTACCCGTTGACGAAAGTAAATGTTTGTACATTACATTATATTACTATATATTTGGTGGGTTTATTATCATACAAAAGGTACGAATATATTTTTTTAATCACATTCTTTTATGTTTGTCTGCTATAGTATATCATGTTTTGTTATAATTAATTATGGTTATAGTAACATTTTATTTTCATGGAATCTTTTGAATTGGAAAGTATTTATGTGCAATCAAATGGGCGTATATATGTGAAAATAATTCAGTTCATTAAAGATAGCTCCTTGTTTTATTCAGAATACCAACCCACGAAACCCATGTCATTGGTGTATTTAGGATACCAGCCCACGAAACACATGTCATTGGTGTATTTAGAATATCAACCCACGAAACACATGTCATTGGTGCATTCAGAATATCAACCCACGAAACACATGTCATTGGTCTATTCAGAATATCAACCCACGAAACAAATGCCATTGATTTATTCAGAATATCTACGAAACATGTCTTTGGTTTATTTTGAATATCAACCAACGAAACAAATCTCTTTTCATTTTTAGAATATCAACTAATCAAATTTTCACGATCAAATACTTGGTTTAATCAGAATATTTAAGGTCAGCTGACATCGATGGTCTGGAAAATTGTAGATTTGTTATATACAATGGATATCCTAACATAACTATGTTAATTTATATTAGCTTACCAATGAGCCACTTTATTTATAAAAAAAGAAAAAAGTTCTCGTTGAGTGAAACTGTATTATGAAACAGATTTGTAAAATTCATTACGTTATAATTGTAATATATATTTATTTAAGCATTCTGAACGGCTGTAGCCCTTACAAAAATACACATTTCGTACAATCACTAGTAACAATATTGTAATAGTTTATAATGACGGACGAAAATATATTTTTTTCAGTATGATTTTTTGCTGCTTCATGTTGTGTTGCTGATTCCAGAATCGAAAATATTCAGCCATCCGGTAATTCGAAATATTTAAGCGTCCTTTTCTTCTTCGTATGTCGTGTGCGGATCCCCTGACGTTGGCGTTCACTTTTGAGAAAGTATCTCTATCTTTTGCGGCACGGAACAATTCTTCAACTGTCTGGATACATGTCCATTGGCGAATGTTGCATAACCAATACATGTGTATTCTATTGATTCCGGTTCGACCCTGAATTTTGCCTATAATATTAGTTATTATTCTTCTTCATCGTGTGCTCAATGCTGAACGTCTTGGTCTTGTGTTATGTCTGGAACCCGGAGCAGCACTTGTCTTCATTCCTCCCGATCCTGTGCTATGTTGAATGTAGCACTTAAAGAGGATCTTGTTAACTCCTTTATTTGATCCGTCAATCTAACAGAACACCTTCCTCTTGCTCGCCTTACCTTAACTGCCCCCGTGATTACCAGCTTCTCCAGACTTTCATATTTTTTTAGCAACATTTCCAAATTACGTAAGGATTCTTTTTCCGCGTGTTACCGAAAGCCTTTCGGTAATCTGAAATTATTGGATAATAGAAACGTTGATGCGCTTTGCTGTCCATGGGATACAGAGCATCCGCCTCCAATGTCATATCTCGAAGGCATCTATAACGTTTCTTTCCTTTCCTCTCGTCGTCCATGCTTCCACTCCATATAGTGCTATGGAGAATATTAGAGACTTAACTAGTCGGATTTTGGTTCTTTTGAGTAAAGATCGGTTAGTCCATATTAGTTAAAGGAAGTAGTACTTTTTGTCTCTCAATTTATAACCCGGATAGACATTTTATTGGCATTTTATGATATTTAAGAACTCTCGTTCTACACCTGCTCGACGCCTTACCTCGGTGTTTGGAGACACGTTGAAATCAAGAAATTATGAGGATCCATACCCAGTCTGTCCAATGTATATGCATAATACTTTTAGTTTATTTAGCATTCTGGTCTTCATGATCCATATTTCAACACCATAACGTAAAATATACCACATATATAACTTAATTTTGCGTTGCCGAAAGCTTCCTTTTGCAACAACTTGAAATGTTCACGTGCATTATCTGTTCAAATGTGCAAGACATGAGTAAATATAGTCTTATATGTGAACTTCTCTGAAGACCCTGTTAAAACAAAAAAGTCCGAAATATTAAAAAAGTATTATCGATTTGAGTTTTTCATATAATTCAATCAAGAATTAAGGTATATTGGACATCACCCACCTTTCCTGAAGAGTGGGCAATTTCAGCAATAAGGACATTTGGAGGACATATTGCATGTCACGTTTTCTTTTGAAGTGCGCTTAAAGATGAAGAATACGAATTGAAAATCGTAAAAGTCAGTTTAAATCTAATTTGAGTTGATAAATAAATTCGGTCATACTATATATATCTTATCGTTAGAGATGGACTGGTGACAAAATAATACTGCTGCGAATATTTCATGAACAAACTGTAACATAAGTCAACAAATTGATTCATTTTAGACAAAATCTTAAATATCATATACGAGGCATATCCAGAAAGTAAGTGTACTGAATTTTTGTAGGTTACAATTTTTTTTATTTAAACAAAAAAATTACGTGGTTACCGTAGTACATATGTACTTTCTGGATATGCATAGTATATCATAACAACTTAGGTTTGTGCATACAGTTGTATTTTTTCTTTAAAATTTCGAGTAACTTGGTTGAGAAGTATATGTGATACAATTCTATTTAGATTGTTACTAAGATGAATAATTATAATAACTTTCTAACTAGCTTACGGTGGTACACGGTGGCCCATAAGTTAAGCTTCATTGCTCCTATTCGATACGTTGTTGTGGATCTTGTGACTAAAATTTTGCACGAACCAAATTTTATACATGCAAAAGGAGGTGTAAATAATTTCTAAAGATTCTTTGAAGTATCGTTTGATACATTCTAAGCTGAGCCAAACATCGACTTGTTGAAGTTGCTTGATCATCAGTAACACTCGCTTGTACCCTTTGAATGTTCTCATTAGTGCGGATAGTGTGCGGTCTTAGGGTCGAGGTAAGTTAAATATTGATGGCCGCTGTCGAAAATATGCATTAATCTCCTAATCATCGACCTTGCTGGATAATATCCATCAGTAAAACGATGTCGATATGCGTGTTGTCTTCCAATAATTGACTCTTGATTTGTGGAAGAAAGCTTGACTTCTGTTGTTAAATTCTATGTAGTAACATTTAAGAATTCATTTTATTTAATCTGAAAAAAGAAATTAAGAAGTATTAAACTAAAAAAATATGACTGTTTGGAACTGAAGAGCGACCGATGGGCCAACCTTTATAATAATACTTAAGACATGTAAATATATACATACAAATCTACTTACCTCAAAACGCCATGTTTTTTGGGATAGGCAGAAATGACGTATCCCCACCCTTTTTATTCATGCAGATGGCTGTCTCCTCGTCGATATACGTATATCTTAATATACAAGTTCTGCTGTTTCTCATCCTACTTATCATTACCACAGCTAAAAAATCCACTACTCTATCTCTTCCTCGCTCTCAATTCTCCACACTGAATGTGGCCAAACTATGCCAGATCCCTTTCTTAATTTTTCTTATAACATCCATATCTAACAAACAATATTTTTTTATATCGACGGTTGTCGATGGTACGCGCACCGCTGGTGGTAGGTACGAGTACATGAGAGATGACTGGGTGCACGTGAATATTTTTTGCGATATATATTATAGTATAACATATTTACTTTCATTTTGTTAATCGTATTTGATAATATTTACTACTTTTGTTCTATTTGTTTATTAGAAACAAAATTAAAATATGCGACAATAACTCAATTAAGTTTATAATCTTGACATTTTATAAAATACATCTTTTTTCGTGGAACTGGAATATTAAAATTTTGGTTTTGGTTGTACACATTTATGAAAATATTGGGAGCTGCTGCATTATAACATACTAAATACTAACTAAACACCTAGATAAAGTAATACATACTACCATTTAAAAAAAATGCTTTAATTAAATATACATACAATCAGGCAATTTTCTTGACAGGGTAGGCAGAGAGGACAGAGATCCATACTTTCGTATCTCGACTAAATGAAATGTTAACCAATAAAATGCGTTTGTATTAGAAAATGTTTAGTACAATATAATTTGTATATATTTTTTTCAAATTAAATACTATGCGTATCCAGAAAGTAAGTGTACTGAGGCTCTCACGACCGGATGTATTTTATTTTCGACATGTTGGCTACACTTCCGTGTAGCCTGACCCTTCCCCTCTGCAACGAGACCGGTTCGAGGTCAGTACGTTGAGAAGTGTCGACGCGACAACACGTTTCGTGAAAAATGTCAATCCAATCTCCCGCCAAGTGCGAAATACGCGGTGTCATCCGTTATCTCGTTTGGAAGGAAAAACCTCCGGTTGAGGTTTATAATGAGGTGAAAACTGCATATGGGGATAAAGCTATGAATCGTACGAGTGTGTACAAGTGGTATCGCGAGTTTATAAACGGTCACGTCACACCTCTTCACCCTCCGCCAAAAAGTTCAAAACCACAATTTCAGCCAAGAAAATCATGGCATCCGTGTTTTGGGACTGTCAAGGCATAATTTTAATTGAATATATGCCTCAAGGGGAGACCATCAACTCTGCAAGATACTGTGAGACCCTAAAAAATTGCGGAGGGCGATTTCGCCTCTTCTATATCTATACACTTTCTTATAGAAATCCTATGATTATTTTGACTTTTTTAGTTTCCTATTTTCAAAATATCATTCACTGGATCCAGCCAATATATCCTTGATCTTATTCTATAACACCTTCCACTCATATTTTCACTGTATATTTGCTTTTTTTTTTAGTTTTTCTTAATTCATTCGTACTATGTTATATGCCCAAACCATCACAGAGTGCTCTTACAACTTCAGCACTGAGGACAACTTCAACAACAACACATCAGCCGTAAGTTTATATTCATCCCTAATCACTTCATTACGTATTCTGTCATAAATTATTATCTCATGTATTCTTCTCAGAGCACGCATTTCTGTAGCATTTATTCATCTCATTTCAGTATTTTTCTCAAGATTTTTTTATTATTATATATACAACACCCTTCTCTAACAATAAGTTTTTTTTTATTAAATTTGAAAGATCTTATTTAAAATAATGTATTCTTTATATACAATATAATTTATAATTAAGGGATTAACATTGTGGAGGTTCAATGACAATATAATTTATATTATCAAACACTGTTAATTCCACATTATGTAACGATATAGCCCTACCGGTTTCAAGTTAACCTCATCATCAGGGAAGCACAAACAAGACTGAATTCTGTTCGAACTGGTACCGACATACACTTTACTAACGGTAAAAATTCGGGTTGGGGATTGTGGGTGAAGAGAGGTAGAATACAACTTCAGCGGCGAGATTCTGGGAATATATGTGTTTGCCAGATGTTCACCCCGATGCACTGACTTAGACATTTCCAGGGTCTCTAGTCTGTCCAATTTATTTCCGTTACTACTAATATGTAAGAATTTGGCATCATCGATAGAAAATGTATGGTCTTCACGGTGACAGTGATTAGCCATTTCAGAATAAATTAGAGGATTTGTTAAGACGGATTTGTGTTCACGAAATCTCTTTTCAAATTAATTTAGGAATTCAGTTTTGTTTGTCCTCATCTGATGATGAGGTGAAAACCTTGAAACCGGTAGAGTTATACGGTGAAACCGGTAGGGTTATAAAGTGGAATAAACAGTGTTCTATAAAAACAAATTACAATGCATTCTCTCATTAAAAAATGTTTGATTTACTTTTTGTAAAATAAACTAGCCCAATTTAGCTCTGTCCCTTGTGATATGCAAATATAACCAATTGACCAAATTAACCTCCCAACAACGGAACTATTGTGGTTCCATTAGCGCCTCCACAAAGAGCCTTTTACTGTGCCACGACTCATTGTTTACTTTGCGTGCTGTGAGACATGACCACTTCTAAACGTATCATTTGCTTAAAATGACACCGACTAATGGCTGGAGGTTCTTAAACCTTTTAAGAGGAGGGTTTTCATTGTAGTTACGAAATGTCTGACCTCAAATAATATTGATTGAATTCTATAAAACTATTCTTAACTCTCTTCTTCGTCGTGACCTCAGAGCTAACTTCACACTCTTTACCAGTCTTCCTAGTATTCCGCTGTCCGCATACCTCGTGTCAAAGCCAGGCCTTTACCACTCTTCACCGAGTCGCTCGAGTGCATAGGTGATCTACCTTTGCTCCTGCAGACCTCTACAATATCAATGACCAAGATTGTTTTTTTCCGTTATATTATATTTTCGTTGTATACAGTTCAACCTGTCAGGGTTATTGCCATATGCCAACCTCTTCCAACCAACCAGTAAGGTGATAAATAAGCCTTCAGAGAAAACCAGGTTGGAACCTTTTTTATATTTGGATACCAGCTGGAATCAAACCCGCAACCCCCGGGTTTGAAAGTCAAGCGTATCAATTAGGTTACGGAGGTCATCTATGCCTTCTTAGAGCGAAATGTGACAGAAGAACTGAATAATGCGTCGAGTACAGCTTCTCAGAGATGTTAAGTTCTTTTAATATACAGGCATTTGTTCGTCGTTTCGTCCATTATAAACACTCTGAAAAAAAAAACAATATATAGTGAGTGTGTCTTCTTATTTCCAGAAAAAATTATATTAGGAAGGATGATAAAATTCTCTTGAGAGAAACGTTAATGATTTGCTAAAAGCTTTGGGGAATAAAGCTTACGAAGAATTTTAACCATATCCAAAGAAAAATGCTATAAAACACTTTAAAAAACAATAGTTGAAGAAGCCTTATGAAGTAAAAAAAATAAAGGTTTGCGAAAATCTCTGGAGAAAAACATTTCTTTCGAGTTTTGTATAATATGAACAAAGAAAGGTATATAATAGATAGTTAACCATTAAGATGGGATATGATGGGAATATTTCAAATCAACTGGAAAGTTTAAAAATAATTTTAGACCCAAACAAGTGGGGTGCTGGTCCGTAAAATATTTAAAAGTAATGGTAAATGAAAAGAAATTCTAAAAAATCGAGATGAACATTTTAAATTAACATTATAAATAATCGAATAAACGCTTCCTCAATTCTTTCTCTATCTTTACTGAGACTATATAAAACTTATTATTGTCTTTTTATTTTATATTTCCTCATTCACTCACTTTTGACTTAGTTGCGAGATACGGAGTATTATTACAATATAATATATATTATCATGATCTATTGAAATATAATATACTCGTATAGCGCCTTTGAAATAAGTTTGTTTTTCAAACAGTGATAGGATTATATGTTTTCCACCAGTTTAAAATATTTTTCAGAGCTGTTGCCGTGTTGAGTTGGCTTCAATGATTTCTGACATTTCGACGGCATCTCACTCTTTATTTTCATACCACGAACATGTATACATTGCTGGTGGTTGAACGTTACAAACACTTGTACGAGTACGTTGCAGTCTTGGGTGTAAATAATCTCAAAATGCCGTTTATTGTTAAAAGCGTCAACTTTAGAACCGACCTTTTGCTTTTTGAAAAGTATACAGGATATATACATAATAGGTAAATAAATAATTTTTCCGTGGGAAAAATAAAGTATAATCACTATTCAGCGACCGTAGTGCTTAAATAACTGACTAAGTGAATTGTTGAAGTAAAATAGGCACTAAGTACCAAAAAAAAAACTTAGTATGCAGTTTCATTCTACGAGTATATGACATATAGAACGTAACTGCATACTTAGTTTTTTTTTGTTTTTTTTTTGGTACTTATTGCCTATTTTACTTCAACGATTCAAATGCTTTGACTACGAGTATTTCGCTCATTAAAGGGAATTGTCATGTTTATACGAATTGTAAATATATTCTCTCACTATATTATGTTGTCATCGTTTTATTCAATAAGCTCAAAATACGGAAGCTCCATTTGTTAAAGAGATCTGTGTTTCCTGAATTAAAAACGCTATTTTTATTACAGCGATAAACTTGATACTTTATTTCAGTTAGTTAATATAATTCTGTTTAAAACTTTTAGGAGACTGAATAATATTTTCTGTGAGTAGTAACGAAAACACAGCAATAAAAATAACATAAAAATATACTGTTCTTTTATTGTTTCATCGCTTTAATTAACTCAAGAAGACGACTAAAAATTTAGTTCCCATTAATATCCTTGTGGACAACATTGTTGTTCACACGAAAATTAAAGTCAATTAATAAGTGATATTAGTATTTTTTATGCGTTTTTATAAAATTATTTTTGAAATGAAGATACACATTGAAAGTGGTGAATAAAAACAATATTTATACCGATAGAAAAAGTTCTTAGAATGAAGTTATTGTTAAAAGTAAGCATACACTCTAACATATGGTATGTGTGTACATCATCACATACTTAAGTATTGCACAAGTCAAATGTATTTGTACTTTTAGAAATAATAAACTCACACTATTAGAAATTTGTATTCCTCTTTTGTAAATGTTTCTAAAAATATAATTTTGCTCTAAGAAATTGGGCATACTCCCTATATATCGTATCGTATCGAGTCACATTTAGATTTTTTATTGCTTTACTAGATGCTGCTGATATCTGCATGCTGACCTTTCAATTCAGTTAAATCCCTAGTGATATAGTAATACTTAACTTTTATCAGATCGGACAGTAACTATTTGAACGATATGAGAATTTCGTCTTATTTTGTATGCCCCGATTTAACCAAATACATATCAAATGCTTATTTGAGCGCATGTCAGGTCATGGTTCCCAATATAATGAAATTTATTTCAAACAGCGCATTTTTTATTCATGTTGGAACTATAAGGTTTGTTTTTGAAATTTGTAATAATGACATTTGAAAATTGGTAAAATGTCAATGTTAATTTAATTTAATTTTGTAATCTTTTGTATCAAAAAGGTCGTTAAAATAAATAAATGGAACATTATGATCATGTATAATTACGTTCTTCAATAACTATGTTATACTCGTATACCCATATTTTATTTATTTATTTAACACTTTTATTGAAAATACAATTTGGCGGGCTTATTGTCAGGTGGCCATATCTTCCAACCTACCAGACAAAAGTAAATGAAGCAAGTTACATGGTCGCATAAATCATTCAAATGACTATCCATCCCCAATCCATAAACATATACGTGAGCATATGTCCACAAAGACGGACAATCACCCGAACATTCCTTTTCATATAAAGTGAGATATCATCAATCAAAGGAAAAGGAAGGGATGGTGAAGAAGAAAGGAAAAAAAATCAGGAATGAAACACGTTATATTACTGACTAGAAATTAAGAGTTTTTTTAGTCGCTTCTTAAATCATGCCAAGGACGGAGCAAGTCTAACATTTGTTTGTAACTGATTTCAGAGTCTCACCGCATGGACAGTAAAAGATGACGTAAAAAAAGAGGAGCGGTGAACTGGAAAGGCCAATAAACAATCTCTGTTTGAGCGTTTACAAAACCGTTTATAAAGCAATTTTTGCAGATCATCTGATATGTAATAGTAACACATTCAGTTTTAAGTGGAGTGTAGTGTACATGTACTCGTATATTGTTCATATAAAACATTAAATTTCAAGTGATTCCTAAAGCTGCACACGCCACCCATGTCTCTAATACTTTTAAATAGACCAAAATGGATCTTATTGAAATGTTATTCGAGAAAACAATCGTTAAAAAATCAAAGATCATCCATTAGATATTACGCAATAATGAAATGAAATAAACACGTCGAAATGCCGAAAAATACAATGTTATCGACTAAACCCAATAATGTAATATGTTATAAATACACGTATTGTATTATAGAATATTATGCATAGTTTCAGGAATACCCAAATAGTCAATAATCATTAAATCACAATTTACTTGAACAATTCAAACACAGAAGAAAAAACCACGTCTGGTATAGATCATTCAGCCAGAAGACTCATTTTGCAATAGTGTGAGTCACAGCGCGTTTACAAAAACATGTCACTTTATTTTTTTAATGAAGTGAAAAAGCAAAAAATTATAAAAATAATATTTTATATTCAAACATTGAAATGAACACACACGTTTTGTAAATTAAAAATGCGGTCAGCTTAAATTGTAATAATCATAAAAATAAAATGAAAGTAAGTTTATTTCATACGTTATTTATTTAGGCATGGCAGATTCTAGGAAACGTTGAATAACAAGAATAAAAAATTTCAAGATTAAAAATAAATATAAGTACAAGTGTTATAAAGTAAAAATGTTAGTCAGCTTTAATTAGATTGCACATAAAAATAAAATGAATTTAAGATTATTTAACATATTAATGTATCATAATTACAATGCGAAATAATAAAGTTTTCAAATAATAGTGGATGGAGTGATACTCAATTCTAGGAAACTTGAAGTTATAACAAAGTACATTCTAAGCTTTCGAAAAATTTTGAATTATACATTACATTAGACAAAAATCGCACTCATAATTTCGACATGGTAGTGTTTTTCTAATCACCGAGTATTTTAACGACAATACAAATGTGCGCTCTGCGCGAACCAATCGTGTGGCATTCTAAAACCAATACCACTACATAAGTTGTGTAATACAGAGAGTGTTACTCACACTATTACGCAAAACGCAAAATGAGTCTTCTGGCTGAATGATCTATAGTTTCAGTAATACCTCCTAGTGAATAACTGTTTCAAACTCTTAATTTTAATATATCTTGCATATCCCCCCTGAAGAATGTAACGAGCTGGTTTTTTTTGTAAGAAATGTGTTTCCTAATAGCATACTGTAACACGTCGTATAAAAAAAATTAAAACGTGTGAAATTTACATGTCCTCAGGCATATTCCATAACAATAGTGTTGTGGTGCATATCAATGATTATTGTCAGCTTATTTTAGAAGGAAAGAAAAAACAATTTTAATTTTAGTAGATTTTTATGGAATCGTCAAAATTACAAATTTAAATGATAGGTAAGAAATAAGATACTTGCACTTAAATAAAATTATCGTTATACTATTTTCAAAGTGACACTGTAAGATGCGTTCATTACTTGATGCAATGTCGTGCTAATTTAAACGAATCGCGCGAGGTAGATGTTTCAATTGGAATGTATACAACAATTTCTTGCGGCACACTTCATGCCTCGCGGCAAACAGGTTGGGAAGCTATGCAGTAGGGATTGAGATTTTCAATCGTAAGGATGGCAATTGTAGATGAAGACGAATGTTGCGAGTATAACCTTGTTGTTTAAACGTGTCCCACAAATATAGTTATCAAACTAAAATGTACTGTTTAAATCGTAAAAAAAATGATCACGATCAATTAAGAAATCATTAGATACACATGAAAAAGCACAACTGCAGTAGGGATTGAGATTTTCAATCGTAAGGATGGCAACTGTAGATGAAGACGAATGTTGCGAGTATAACCCTGTTGATTAAACGTGTCCCACAAATATAGTTATCAAACTAAAATTTACTGTTTAAATCGTAAAAATAATGATCACGATCAATTAAGAAATCATTAGATACACATGAAAAATCACAATTGCTCCATGATACCTATTCACGATTTAAAATGCTGTCAGATATTTTATAAATACGAAAACACGACGGTACAAAAGAATTGTGATTAATTACTGTAAAAAATATACAAAATTATTTGCAGATATTATTACGATATAACTTTTAAAGCGATATTTACGTAATATGACATTGAAATTAGGAGTCGTTTTAAAATAGCGATAACAATATTTATTAAGTATAAATCCATTACCTGCTCTGTGACAATAATTATA
Source organism: Odontocerum albicorne (assembly GCA_949825065.1). Lineage (NCBI taxonomy): Eukaryota > Metazoa > Arthropoda > Insecta > Trichoptera > Odontoceridae > Odontocerum > Odontocerum albicorne. The sequence goes on along the minus strand of OX463848.1, from coordinate 22,387,165 downwards.
AAATCTTATCAAATATGTTAAATAATGTCCTTATAAACGTGGTATTATTTCAAATCCTGATGGCGAGAGTTTTCTGTGATTGTGCTTTGAGAGGACATTTTGTATTTTCAATTAACGTAATCAACGACTGATGACGATATCCCTTGTGTTGGTTGCTAGTTTGATTCCCGTAGGTACCTAGATTTTATAAAAAGGGTTCCAGTCTGGGTTTCATTTGAGACTTGTTTAATACGTTTCTGGTTGGTTGCAAGAGATCACCATTTAGAAATAAACACGCCAGGTTGTATTGTATACAACGGAAGTATAATAAATATAATATAGGTACAATCAACTCGTCATTTCTCATTGCCTAGGAATTACCGAATTCGAGTGAATATCCATTTAAAAAAAACTGTTTCATTTGGATTTGACTTTTATATGGTGGTGAAGTTTGGACACTGAAATTAAACATCACAATGAATAAATTGAAATGTGGATGTAAAGGAAGATGCTTTATATCTATTGGACAATGGCTTATGAAGAGGTCCTCAAAACGCATTTAACGTCTCACGAAGGATAAATATTACCATTTAAAATGTTTCTAGCACTACAAAAGATTTAATTAAAAGTTTTCTGAACAAATCATAGCATATATTGACAGATATCACGCTGGCCGCCTCCATTGCATCGTCAGGTGATATTATCATTCAAATTTTATACCTCCACCTTCCTTAGTATGTCAACTGGAGTCGATAGAACACGTCATATTTTGTTATTGTCTTACGTGCTAAAAATCTAATGTAAATTATAAGACGTTTAGATGCTGTCTACGGAGAATATTTTCCGTCATATTCCATAGTTAAAGATGATGCTAAACAGTTTCACGTAGGCAGACAATCAATTGAAGATGACCCTCGTCAAGACAGACAAGCCAAAGCACTTCAGAAACAATTGTATTATTGCAAGAGCAAGTGTTCCAAGATGGAAGATTAAAATAAAAAGAAATGGCAGCGAGGTATGAACTTTCTAAAACCCCAGTGCTTCGAATTCTGAAAAAGTGACAAATAAGTGATGTCCGTAGTGTTACACAATTCTGAGAATTAAACATCAGAATATTTGTTCAGTGATGAAAATTTAATTAATCATTCTAAACAATGTATTTAACTAAAGGTGACTTTATTTAATAATGGAAAACAGTTTCATTCTATCACAATTTTTATATCCGTGAGCCGGAAACTTTTGAACCCTACTACATGTATGTGAATTAAGATTTTATATTTGGCCTGTTTTGCGATAAATATCCTAATAAGAGCACTTTTATAATTTATCTAAAACATACATGGAAGCAGGTGAAAAAGTGTGAAAGTAAAACTAGTTCGAAAGTTGCTGGGAAAAGCCGAGGTCATCAATTTTATAGTAGGTACCACATTAAACGAAGTTTTCAATAGACCTGGAAAGTTATTTACTCTAATTATAAGCCAATATAGGTAAAGGAAATTCGTAAGATATGGCGACAGAAAGAGATTACGGTCTGTTTTCTCTATCTTTTTCTCTATATTCATGAAAAATTAGAAGCATATGTTATGAGTATGTGCAAAACAACCCAACCCAATAATTATTTTGCAATATTTGAAATAAAGAAAAAGCATAGATTTCTACATTTCAAATAAAACCAAAATTTAGGAACAAAATATCAAGCCAATTGAATGACAAATTAGATTGTCTATGTTCCAAAAAGAAAAAGAAAAACATTTCATATAATTTTCAATTCGCGTCGTTCTATGGTTAAATCACGTCTTAAATTTTTTGGTTCTATACAAATTCATACAAGGCGGCGAGATATTTCTTAAATTATTTCAGAACTGGTTAAATGTGGAGCTCCGTGACCTAGTTGGTAAGAAGCCCGGAGGTTGAAGGATAATATGAATTGTGATTTTTATCCTTCATGTATTGTAGTTTTTGCCTTTTTTATTCATGACAATCAGCAGGCTTGAAATAGGAAAGCTTACATTTATTTAACGCTATGTACAAATTGTCTGAAAGTAACAATAATAATATTCTGCCTCATAAATGTTATATAACAGAAGATTGAAATTGTAGTTTTTTATTTGTATTTTATACTTACCTTATGAGGAAAGTTGCAGGTATACGAATCTATTACTGCAATCTATCTCCAAGATTGACTGACAATCTTGCTCGATCTTATAAAATTTCAATCTTATCTTTACATGGTGTTATCAATAAGTTAATTATGTTAAAGTCAATAAATTTAAAATGCATTAAAAATGCAAAAAAAATTATATACTGTCATAAAAATATTTCTTTAGATGTAATTTACTCGTTAATGTTATGTACTCGTATGTATTTGCTTTGATAATTTAATTGCCTATAAATCATCACAATTAATCATGTTTGAAGCATACGCCAATCTTCGTGAATTTCCAGGTTAACACAATTATAGGTTCGCTTCTAGGCATAATATTCACGTATAATAAGCTTTTAATTCAATTTACCGAAATGAAATATGCCAAAGTGAATCGAACACGGGAAGTTTTGTTATAAATAAATGTGATTTATTATCGGAGGTTACAAACATCTCAAGTGAATTTCATAGAACATGCCTATATGGTTTAAAAACATTGTTTATTTTTTGGAGAATTATTCTATCCTTTTTCGAGCTTGTAATATTTAATCCTTTTTTGAATTTACAATATTCTATCGTTTTTAAAGCTTATTATATTCTATATTTTTTGAGTTTACAGCTTTTTATCCTTTTTTGAGCTTGAAATATTAACGTCTTTTATAATTTCATCTGCTTCCTCGTTAATTCATGTACATATTGACTAAAACAACTCGTGTATAAACATAAATGCTCGTATATACTTAAGTATTGTATATTTGGGGTAGGCTGAGATGTCAGAACCTCAAGATTTTCAATCCACATTAACTTTCATAAATTTCGTCATACATGCTTTTCTGATTTTAATACTTCTAACTTTTTCCTCAGCTTGATTAAAATTTAAAGTAGATATACTCGTATTTGATCTAAGGAATAAAATAGTTCTATGGTAAAAAAATTAGGTTTAAGTCAAATACCCCCTGGAATTGGGTTTCGATTCCTGACGGTACCCGAAAATAATAAAATATATAAAAAGTTCTGGTCTGGTTTAAAATATTGTCAACGAGTTTGTTAATTATGTTCTCGTGCATATTACCATCACATACGAGTATAACGATAAACCGCGAGTTTGTGTAAATACTAGTGGTTTTAAACCTAAAAGCTTGGTTAATGGAACTGTAGATAATGTTATATCCAGTTGCCGATATGTTGACAAGTACCATATGAATTAATAAACGAAAGTGGTATAAAATTTAATTTATACACGCTTGTTCGTTGCAAAAAATAATCTAGAATGTTTAGTTATAAAGTAATTTATTATTTATTAAATGGATATATAGATATTAGATGGGTGGTTCTGTGTTAAAGTGGTCATGCATGTGTTAAGTAAAAAAATATAGCGAATATCACATTTACCAATATCATATTACTTATGCACGCTGATTTTACACAAAATTGAGTATCACTCACAAACGGATCAGCTTAATGAGGTGGCCAAAGTTGTAAAACAATCCTAATGAATTGCATTTTGTTACTTAACATCACATAGGTACTATTAACGTCCGAATGAACAATATTCATATTAAAATGTATTGTATTGGATCGGAACCATAACTGTTAACTTTTTGGTCGCTTCGGACGACTTTCACCGGCTGCTCTCCACTCAGCTGACCGCCGATTTGATTCCGGAGTATAGTGGTGGATCCAAGTTTCATCCATTGTCACATCATCATCATCATCATCAATGGCACTACAGCCCATTGTGGGCCCCGGCCTCCTCCAGCAGTCGTTGCCATTCCCCCCTATCCTGGGATGCACTCCTCCAGCCCCTGATGCCAATCACGTTTGCATCATTCTGCACCCCATCCATCCACCTAAGCTTTGGTCTGCCCACGCTACGTCTTCCTTGGGGCTTGGAAAAGAGTACTTTGTTAGGCATTTCCTCTTCTCCCATTCTTGCTACATGCCCCGCCCAACGTAGCCTCCCAATTTTGATGTATTTTATAATGTTGGGCTCTTTGTATATGCTGTATAACTCCTCATTATATCTCACTCTCCAAGATCCATTTTCCTGTATGGGTCCGAATATTTTTCTGAGTATTTTTCTTTCAAATATTAGAAGGGAAGATTCGTTCTTCTTACTCAATACCCAGCATTCAGACCCATATGTGAGGACAGGTCGTAGCAGTGTCTTATAAATGGTAAGTTTTGTCCTTCTGGACAACAACCGAGATATAAGGTGTTTTCTCAGACCAAAGAAGCATCTATTTGCCATGAATATTCGACGTTTAATCTCGATAGATGCATCATTAACACTTGTCACTATGGATCCCAGGTAGGTGAAGGTGTTTACACGTTCTATTGTATGAGAACTTATATTAATCGTGGTAGGTGTCTGGTTATTACGGGTTGCTTTAGTGGCTATCATATATTTGGTCTTATCGGAGTTGATGCGAAGTCCCATTCTGTTTGCGGCCCTCTCCAACTGAACAAATGTCTCCATCATTGCTCGTGGGGATCTACCAATAATGTCAATATCATCCGCGTAGCCCAGTATTTGGCTTGATTTGTAGAAAATTGACCCATTTGTCTGTACTCCGGATTCTCTTACACACTTCTCTAGAGCCATATTAAAAAGTAGACAAGCTAGTGCGTCTCCTTGACGCAGTCCATTCATTGTGTAAAATGGTTCTGAGATATCATTCTGAATCCGGACTCTACATTGTGATTGGTTCATAGTGAGTCTAACCATCCTTATGAGCTTGTTAGGAATACCCAAGTCCTTCATGGCCGCATAGAGTTGAGAGCGGTTAATGCTGTCATATGCAGCTTTGAAATCGATAAAGAGGTGGTGTGTATCGACATTATACTCTAGGGTTTTTTCCAATATTTGACGGAGAGTGAACATCTGATCTATAGTGGATCTCCCCGGACGAAATCCGCTTTGATATTGGCCTACCAGGTTTTCAGCGTACGGCAGCAATCTGGAGAACAGGACACCGGCAAAGACCTTATATGATGCATTCAGTAGGGTAATTCCTCGATAGTTGGCACATTGCATTGTATCACCCTTTTTGTGGAGTGGGCATATGATTCCAGTCCTCCAATCGTCTGGTACAGTTTCTGAGTCCCATGTTTTCTCCACGATGGTATGGATCATAGCGGTTAGTTCAGTTCCTCCGTACTTAAGTAACTCACCAGGGATATCGTCATGTCCTGGAGACTTATTATTTTTGAGGTTTTTTATGGCTGTTTTTACTTCCATTAGACATGGTGGTGGTATGTTTTCTTCGTCCTCAGCATAGGGATTCTCTGTGTCAATGTCATCGGAATGGTTGTTATTAAGAAGTTCCTCAAAGTGTTCGGCCCAACGTTTCAAGATATCCACTGTATCGTTAAGAATTTCGCCATGTCTGTTTTTACAGGCAGTTACCCTTGGTTTATACTCTTTGCGCTGCTGATTAATCCTCCGGTAGAACTGTCTACATAATCCCCGTGAGTTGAGGTTTTCCAGCTCACTGATCTGGGACTGTTCCCACTCTTTCTTTTTCATCTTGTGGATTTTCTTTTCATCCCTTCTTCTCCGTTTGTATTCCTCAGCATTGTCTCTGGTATTCCGCTGTTGTAATCTGAGATATGCCTCATTCTTCTTCTGTGTTACCTCTGAGCACTCGTTATCGAACCAGTTAACCGGCCTTCCAGATTCAACACATCCAAGTATTTCAGCAGCAGTTCTCTTGACGATAGTTTGGCACTTCTCCCATACACTATTGGGTTCTTGGGTTCCATCCACTTCAGCGAGTTCTCCATTAAGTTTTTCCACATATTGGGTACGCTTCTCACGGTCTTTCAATGCTTCTGTATTAAATTTAGTGGATCTTGTTGATTTGTGCAGTTTAGCCATTGATATTCTGGCTCTAATTTTGTTAATTACGAGATAGTGGTCAGAATCAACATTTGCCCCACGGTATGTCCTAGAGTCTAGGAGGTTTGATATGTGTCTGCCATCCATTAATATATGGTCTATCTGGTTACAGGTGGTCCCATCTGGTGACTTCCAGGTAGCTTTATGCATTGACCTATGTGGGAAAATTGTACCTCCAATGACCATGTTGTGGGAGGCAGCAAAGTCCACAACTCTGTTGCCATTATCATTGTTATCATGGTGTAGGCTATGGGCACCAATAGTTGGCTTGAATATGTCATCATTTCCCACTTTAGCATTTAGATCACCAATGATGATCTTGATGTCTCCGCGGGGGCATCCGTTATAGGCACTTGTCAATTTATCATACCACACATCTTTATCATCGTCTGTACTCTCCTCTGTAGGAGCATGTACATTAATTATTGAGTAATTGAAGAATTTGCCTCTCATTCGCAATGTGCACATTCGTTCATCAATGGGTATGAAATCAATAATGAGGTGTTTAAGTTTCTTAGCCACAATAAATCCAGTTCCCAGCACGTGATGTTCGTCGTGACAGCTATAGTAAACTCCTGTTTATTTAAACAGTGCCAAACAGCGCTCTGAATCATCGATGCGTTGTTGTTTATGTTCCATTGTGAGCAAACGCGGCAACCATTTCGAAAAAAGCTTTTTCATGATCAAATGTTCATGCAAAATAGTGTAAACACTACCAAATGATATCTTCAGGATGTCAGTTATCTCACGCAACTTTACTTTGCGATTTTCCATCACGATTTTGAGTTTTTTTATGTTTTCTGGTGTAACAGCCTCATTTGGACGACCAGACCGTTCAGCATCATTCGTGTCTGTACGACCGCGTTTGATATCAGCATACCACCAACAAATGGTTGTTTTCGACGGAGCAGAGCCCGGATAATACTTTTCAAGCCATTGCTGAGTTTAAACGGAATTTTTGCCCCTTAAAAAGCAATGTTTTATCAACACACGAAATTCGGTTTTTTCCATCGTTTTGAAAATACCAAAAGTAGCGTCACTAAAACAACTGTAACTCAATGACACAATGTCGGAATGTCATGAAAGCTTGACACGTAACTTCTAAAAGCTGGTACTAACTGAGAATGGTATGGGTTTGTTATTAGAGGCACCATCTGTTAGTTAGTCCCGGGACTTATTGATCGATGTATTATGTATCGATGGTGTCCAATAAGACACTGTCAATTGCCTAGTTGGTTGGATCCTTAACATATACCAACTAATTTGCAATACATACATAAGAAAAACATAATTTGACAAAAAGTAATTGTTTTCCTTATTTAAAAAAATATATATTTACATGTGTAAATATGTTTTTAAAATAAATAAATAAATCTAATCCATTTGATGCGGCCACGTTATCCTAGTTTTACCTCTTCCACGCACACCTTACGCTTCTAACTTAACATATGTACTCGCTTAGTCATTATTTCGTCATTTATTCCCTTCACATTTCCAAACCCTCTTCCAGCGCATTTCTTCAATTTACTCAAAACATTCATTTTATTCGTGCATCCATTTTGGGTATCATCATTCCGCATTCTTTCATACATTGATATTCCACATTCTCCTTAGTGCACTCACCTCCACAGCGAAAATCTTACTTCCGAGTATATCCTTTTTCCGCCAAGTCCAAGTTTCATTTCCACATATCAAATGCACTATTATGTATTGTAATTTTTGCTATTTTTAATATAGCGTGATTGTTGTATATTACACTAAGTGCTCTGTTTACCTTGTTCCTTGCCGCTACAATTATTTCATACTTTTTCTATCGATGATGCCAAATTCTTACATATTAGCGGCAACGGAAATAAATTGGACAGATTAGAGGCCCTAGAAATTTCTAAGTCAGTATACCGATCGGAGCATCTGTTGAACAGTTATTTCCCCAAAATCTCCCCGCTCTTGGCCGAAATTATCCCTAGCCTTCCTCACCCCCCAGCCTCCAACCGTTGAAGCGTGTATATCGGTACCAGTTCGAACAGCATTTAGTCTTGTTTGCGCTCCCCTGAAGATGAGGTGAAAGCCTTGAAACCGGTAGGGTTGGTTATACCGTCACAAAAAAGTGGAATAAACAGTGTTTGTTAAAAATAAATTACAATATTTCAATATCCCTTTCAACTCGCCCATCACAAGTTGACATACTGCCCATTTTTCCTTTTTTAATTATCATTTGAAATGTTTTCTTTTTTAATTATCATTTGAAGTTATTTATTTGAGTTAAAAAAAATATTCGTCCCACTTTTTTCAAATAGAAATAATAAATTCATTTTAGATTGTTTACACCGGTTAATCTAAGTTATTTTCACTTGCACGCTATAATAATATATAATTGAAAAATAATACTCGCAAATAAATATTTTATGCATAGTTTTGATATTCAGCTATCAGGTGATGTTCTGGATGGTATTGTTGTGTTTAAATATGGCAACGAATCTTGGGTATTGAAAGGAATTGATGAGAGCAGAATAAATGCGGTAGAAATGCGGGCCTTGTATAGAATATCTGGTATTATAATTTTCTATTTAGTAAGAAATGATTGTATAAAAGATAACTGTTTGTTAGAGTTAGATGTTATTAGTAAAATTAAGAAATGAATTATGTAATGGTCTGGCCACATAGAGAGATTGAGTTGCGAAAGACTTATGGAACAAATAAATATGTCTGAAATTTGTGATGAGCAACTAAGAGGATAACCGAGAAAATAGTAGATGGAGGTAGTTGGATTTTTTTTTACGGATGGAAATATAAAAATAATGTGAAACAAGAGATATACTCCATATGTACGGATGAAAACGAGGCGAGAGCTTTATGTATAGATAGAAATACGTTCTCCCAGCCCGAGTGCTGAAACAGGCGTCTTACTAACTGGACCACGAAGTTCATAATATATAGGTTTAATAAAAATATATCGAATATACTCGTAATATCCGAAATAAAGGGCGGGCTCAGCGATAACTTGTAAAAACATATTTAACTTTCCAAAATCATAGGAACGAGTATATGCCGGACTCGGGCATTCTCCTCCACGAATGTATTGGTTCGGACTGTGAGAGCGCCCCGCTTGTGAGAGCACGTAATATGTTATAAAATACCAGTACAATATTCGGAAACCACTCTTGCTAATAAACTTAATTGGAAACCTCACATGGATTACCCAATGAAAAAATGGAAACTAAGATATATATTATGTTTAGACCGATTAGAAATGTACTGCATTTTAATAATTTTAAATACATTTTGTATCATCCTCAGTGAGATACAGGCAAAAACCTAGTTTACTGGGGATACGACAAATGAAAGGCAACAAACCCAGGTCCATTAAAGTTGTATGTCCAAATCAAATTACCTGTTGTTTTTTCGCAAATTGTATATATTTCTTGTCATGTGTAATAATAAATAAATAAAAAATCTTTAGATCAGCTGTTTTATGTTATGAAGTTTTTACTTGGAGTGGTGTATTCGCAAATGTTGCGTAACCAAGACAGTCGCTTTCTGCCGATTCTGCGTCGACATTTGAGTTTCCCCATCACTTCACATATTAACATTATTCACATTTCGAATTCCAGCTTATTAGTTAAATATTCAAGTTATCATTGCAATAAAACTAACCATATCTCGAGAAGTCTTGCACGTGCCAATTTAATTGGGAATGTTATTTCTCTATTTGGGTCAAATTTAAGAGATTAGCCTACCTAAATATTTAAAACTGTCAACTTGCTCTATAGGTAACCCGGTCAAGTGCTTATCATATACTCGTATAAATGTTATGTTACCATTATGAAATTTAATAAGAATATAAAAAAACATAAACTTAATCCCTGTTCTCTTCATATATTCAGTAAAAACTGAATGTTATCTAAGTCAGAGGTAGCCAACCTTTTGGGCTGTGTACCAAAACCAGTATTGGGAAAAGATTGCGGACCGCTCGTGTTTTTTTTTAATTAATAGGCATATAAACATTTGAATACCTGAAAACAAGGTAACGTGCTTCAAATAGTACGCCAAAGTCCAGCGTTTTATTAATCAACGCTACCATACATTTTTGTTTACTGTGAATAAATATAATAATTTCAGGTCTGGTTTAACGCATGAGGTGGCAAAACGGAATAAACTTTTTAGGTGGCTGATCGTTCTAAAATATATTTTTATTGAATATTAATAAAATTCACATTATAATACTCGTATATAAGTGTCATTTTGCATAAATAAATAAATACGAGTATTATTTTGAATACCTGTTACAAGTAAAACATAAATATGCACCTACACGTATGTTGTATTTTCTTTTAAATTTTTGTTTACCTATATATGATACATGTAAAGTATTATATTTCTATCATTTAAGGTTGGATTTTAATAAGATTTTTATATTTTGGTATACATCTTCTTCTTCGTGTCAGAAATATCAAGTATTGCTATTATTTTACAATTATATTGTATTTTATTGTTATTTCTTTAATGATTTATAAAATTTGCCATGTCTAATCGAAGGTATCCGCCAGGACCATAATATCATGAGCATACTTTATTACATTGATAAATAATCTATTTATTATTTAAATACAACCTTTATGCCCTTTGGCAATTTTCAATGGTATTTTTAAATATTTGAAACGATTAGAAGTTTAATATACTCGTAAGTGGTAGAATAAATCATTGATATACGCCTTGTTGAATTTCCTCCGCTAGTCGTGTTTTTGGTTAAGGTCTTGAGTTATGTTCTGTTTTGTTTAATTCCATTTTCATTGGCCATCCTTGTAATATTTATGATTCTTTCAGTTAGTTGTTGACAATGTTCTTAATATGATATATGTGAATCAAAATGTGGTTTTAGATAAATTAATCAATATATCGATAAATTATTTATTGATAGTATTCTTAACTGCATTAAACGTTCGTTAGTATAAAATTATGATGTCAAAAGATTGTCCGGATAAATCAGTCCACATAATTCTGTTTGATACAGGAGCAAAGTTCTTGACATATTAAGTCTAGTCCAGCTGTCGACAACCTATAGCACGCGGAAGGTTTATTGGTGGCACGGCATAAAGAATGACAAATAATTAAATTCTTCAGTACATTATTAAAAATAATTTATTAAAAAAAATCTAATGAATACGACTCAATTTCTGCACGAAATGATTAGTTTTTGGGGAAACATAAAAAAAAATCTCGCTGCGCAGTTCATTTTCTTGAATGAATTTATCAGCCTTTGAGGAAAAAATGTAAAAAAAATACTGCATAAAATCTCGCTTTAATTTTGAACAGAACCTTCAATTTTATAATAGTTAAATTTCTTAAATATAGATTTTTCTTGAACATCCCCTCCCCCCCCCCATGAATAACTCCTGGATCTGTCAGTGCTACGCGGAGTGTTCAATAATTTTAAAAAGTGGCACTTCAGTGCATATAGGTTGTCGACCGCTGGTCTAGTCAGTAGCAACGAGAATGCTAACTCGATGTTGATGGTGTCTATCCTAATTATCAAAATATTGGTGTTTGTAAGTTCCAGACCCTGATCATCTTATTTCACTAATAAACATGATTTGCAAATTAAGTCTTTTCATATCATTTGTGGTATTATCGGGAACATAAAGACTTCTTACATTCCACATTCCTACTCGCACATTGGATAATAATAAAAATACAATTTATATGGCGCCGTTTAGAGAGCGAACTTTTCTAAATATTGGACTTCACTACTTTGTGACGAAATATTTTTAGCCCCCCTTGCCCATTTAAGGGCTGCTCGGAACTGGTAGTCGCTTCTTGATTTACTACAGAGGTGGTTTCCCGTTGTTTTCTCTCGTTTGAACTCAACCGCTTTTACGAGTAACATGGAGAAAACAGTGTTTGTATCCGCCTATTCTGAGTACCTACAGAAGATACAGTACCAGTTGATCCGTGAGGAGTATTTTATTTACCTCCTACCATACATACTTGTATCTGCCGAACGTTTCCCTATCCAGTACCTGGAGGCTCTAAGAGATAGTCTCCCCCTGGTCTGTAGTAAATGTTTGCACCAAAAAGGGTGGTGTCGCAATTTTCATTTTAGATTATACACCTAACCCAAGAAATTAATTATAAATTCCAGTCGCCTATAATTTAATATTCTGAAACGTTCGTTAAAATGTATGTATCATACACATGACGATAAGATAGATATGTTATGTAGATAAACAATGTCTGTGATTTGTTTATCAGAAATCTCGATCTTAATATGCAGATAGCGTCCACGATAAGACTTGACCGTGTTCGTGAATTTATTTTAATTTTGTTTTTGAAATAAAATTCAATGACGCTGAAGTTACCGATTACCTTGGAAATTATAGACACAAATTATGACATTATATATTACTATATATGGAATATATATGATGAGTAAGAAAACGGTGTATATTTATTTATTCCCGGTCGATTTCGACCAATAACATTTTTTACAAAATATAATACTATGGACCCTACATTACATCCATTTTGATTTCATTGAAAAACAAGCATACTGTATGATGTGGAATGAAGTATAGGGAAGTAAGACGTGGAAATTAGATATCATCGTGTTTCTTGAAATTTGTTGAGATATTGAGTATATGGACAAACAATTTCCCTGGATATGGAAGGAACTTGATAGTGATGATCTATTTTAACTTGTTAAAAAGCATGTTTAAGATAAATTAATAATATTTACTTGAGCTTGCTGCAAGAATATTATATTTCATATCACGCATTCGTGAGGAGTTTACGGATGAGGAGGATTTTTATTTCCAGCAAAATGGTGTACCTCCCCACCACCAACGTGATGTGAGAGCCTATCTTGATGAAAATTCGACAAACAGATTGATTGGACGTATATGTATAATTGAATACTCTACGCTCTCCTCAGACTTAACGCTAATGGCCTTTTTAATGGCTCATCAAAGATAGAAGGGGACTCATCAAAGTTAAAGCAAATTGTACAAAATCGACAACAGTCAATAAATTGAAAGCAGCCATTGAAAAGGAATGCAACCAAATACCAAAACAATTAATTTGTGATGTTTGCGATTCCACGTTACGAACAGTGCATATCCCAGAACGTTAATCGATTCGAGCACTTGTGATAATTAAAAAAAATCTACGTCTGTCTAGTTTAATTTGGCGTTTTAATCTTAGATATACCTTAATAAATATTGGATTTATAATCATTCAAGGTGTTCTTATATTTTTTGGGACAACCTGTATTTACATGTAATGAAAAATGTAGTTTTATAAGGACTTGTGAAAATATTGAAAAATGATTCTTATAAAATTTCCATTCGTTTTTGCCTCTATTAGACAATGCAATAGTAAAAAATCTCATCTGGAGAAATCAAAATTTCACAACAGATTTAGGCAAACGATTTTTTACAACTTTATTCAAACAAATCGAATTTCAGATAGTAGATTTACGACTATTACTCGTACAATAAGTAAAATCGTTCTTATGCCAGATACATTGCCTCAACAACAAAGTACAAGTCAGCAATTTTCGGAAGGATGTCGTTTAAAAAAAATTCGTTGCTAACTTCATCCAAAACGTGTTTAATGTATATTATTACGGTAGCCGATAGTTAAGCATATTTTTTAGACTATTTTTACCCACATTGGAACAAAATAAATATATTTTTCCGTGAAAAAATGCGACTCAAACGAGTAAAAAGATATGCACAGTGTATTGCAAAATATGCACAGTATATTTTGTAAGCAATCGTGTGTGTCAAGTGTGGTAAAACAATCCGTAATGGTGATATGACACTCGAAGATAGGATTCACTCTGGAAAGTCGATAACACTGATGACGACCAAATCAAGGCTTGGATCGAGCATAACCAATGTTCTAAGATACGAAATATTGATGAGATACTGAAATAAAAAAACGCCTACCACGAGCATTTGGCGCTATTTTGTACTTGAATTTGACGCCTAAAAATATGGAATAACTCTCCGTACAACTCAATAAGTTGATTATTTTCTTTTCCTTTTTTCTATGCAAATTTTTTCCCATTTGAGAAATAAAATGTGGAATAAGTGAGCGACAATTTACTTTATACTAACACTTCAACAAATTGTTCAAAATGTTTTTTTTTAAATGTGTATTTTTATATTTTTCGTTACTGAAAATATTAATAACGCATCCATAAGTAAATAAAAACAGTTACTTTCGCCATCTAGGAAATAATTTGAAATGAAGCTTTCTAGCATTTGTGAAATCATAATTCTCAGTTTTCCAAATAGATGTCCGAATTTTATTTATTTGAAAGCGGGTTAAATGTACCAAACTTTGATACATCAGTCAAAAATAAAAAATAAAATTAATCACTAAAGCAATCATGTCTAGTAATACTTGATGAGTAAATTTCCATGATAAATATTTCTATTAAAATGTTCAGTTAGAGGAAAATGCAGATGGCAGAGAGTAAAACTTGGTATACACGAGCCAACATTACTCAAATAAATGATGATTATAATTTGATTGAATTAATCTCTTGCAACAAATTAAGCAGTTTTTAAAGAAAATAATTCTTGCAATAATTTACAAAGTTAAAATATATCTTTAAATTTTTCTCTGAGAAGTAGATACTTGCTTGTGTATGTCACGGCTAATAACTAAACAGTTGTTACACCTGTTTTGGGCGTGGTTCTACTACACTCTAAAAAAAATCGTTGTCACGCTTAACATCGCCCATCTAAATAAATCTACTTGTACCTGATATAAATATAAATTTATGTGTACATGATTAAACTTCTTTATATATGTAAAAAAAATGATAAAGATATTGTCTTAGAATACTATCAATTTAATTTTTGATTGACTTTTATCACAATAAGCTGGAAATGTAATTTAAGTCTAACAAAATATTAATAATGTAAATCTATACATTATCACTGTCAGTAAAATATATGACACGATGTCTTATTAAGAAAAAATGCAATTCACAATGACTCGCATTGGGAAAAAATAATTGATCTTAGGATTTCATGTTATTCTACATCGTCAAATAATATATGTATCTGTAATTTAACTTTAATATTGATTTGAATAACATTGTAACACACTTGACCTTTTTGCCTATTTCGAGTCAGTTTATTTTCAAATGAAAGCTTAATTGTAAGAAATGCGACATTTGAGATATATTTTTAGATAAAAACAAGAATGTATAATACTTACAATTATTGGTTTTGTATTCTATTTACCATTTTGAAGCTGGACTTTCCTATAATGCACTGTACTATCGCGTTATAAAGCTCTAGCCTCGTGTGAAATAGTTTAGTGTAGTTGTTACACCTAATATTCATATTTGAACAACTTCAGTAACGTAATCCGGCCTGGCTTTGACGTTTAGTGTCACATTTCGGCTTTTTATTTTCATCTTTTTGGCATTTAATAAACTAAGCAGTTTTGGTTTATAAATCATGTCTAAAATAGACGAAAGTACGATTAAAGGCATTGGTGGAGTTTTAAACGATAATCAACGTCCTTTGAAAGAACGGTTCCGTGCATTATTTACTTTGAAAAATCTCGGTGGACCGACTGCGATTGAGTGTATAAATCGATGTTTTAAGGATGACTCAGTTCTGTTAAAGCATGAACTTGCCTATTGTCTTGGGCAAATGCAAGATAGTTCTGCCATTCCTGTATTAAAAGCTGTTTTGGAAGATAAAAACCAGGAACCCATGGTTCGACACGAAGCAGGTAATGGATGTCAATATGTCAAATTACCTCTGTTTACAGGTTATCAAATATCAAATATTGTATAAAGCCAATCTAATCTTATTGATGCCCTTGTCAAGGTGTTACTAATCCAATCGTTTTGAGATTAGAGCGAACAGGGCCGGCTTGAAAAGTTGTGGGGCAGGATGCAAAGTTTGGGCGCGAATATTATCACTCGTTAAATACCTATTTGTAATAGAGGTTAGCAAATTTATGCGGTCTCGCCTATTTGGAATACACTAGGTCTGAATAAATTAGTTAAACTCCATTTTTTTATAACTGCGCCAGGACCTCACTGAGCGCGGGGATAGGTGCGGCTCCACGCTTTGCAGATGCCTCTGCTGAGAGTGAACAATCTCGCAAAGATCTGGGTCGGGGATTTCTTAACTGTGACATGCAAACTCTTGTCGCTCTGCAAAATATTCAAAGTAGTACACAAGTAGCCTGAACGAGTGGACTTGTTTTTGCTGAATAATTAGTGTAAGAATTGTTATCTAGTTATAAGTAGTATGTAGGTGTTAATTATTTCTAAGATCTCATATATTAAGATTGAATAAATAAAATAAAATGATATGTAGGAAAATAAGATTAAATAAGTTCATAAATTATAACATATAATTAAGATTAGTTAAGTAATAAATTTGTACATAGGTATAGCCTCGACAAATGTTTGTATAATAATTTACTTGTTTAATAAAAAAAAAAAAAAAACTATTTTTAATTGCAGATGGTTATTACAAAAGAAAATTGTAACAAAATGAGCTGACTTAGTCTTGGTTTGGCATTTGTTCTATATATTCAGCATCATTGGCACACTGATCTAGATAGATCGATCTTGGCAGACGTAGTGTAACGGTTAGCATCCATGCTAAGCGAGTGGTCGACTCAGGGTCGGTGCCTGGCGGATTCACTTCCGGAATAGTTTTAATCTTACATTGTTTTAAATCTGAATTGGTTTAGTAAACCTGTCGACCATCTTGCAACTTTGATCTCCTTGCTAATGGAACTTTGGATTTGATTTATCAACTGTATGCTTGATGAAGTCCAACAGCTTACATACAATGTACTAAGGGTGGCGTGTGT
The DNA here is from genome assembly GCA_949825065.1 of Odontocerum albicorne. Taxonomy (NCBI): domain Eukaryota; kingdom Metazoa; phylum Arthropoda; class Insecta; order Trichoptera; family Odontoceridae; genus Odontocerum; species Odontocerum albicorne. The sequence goes on along the minus strand of OX463848.1, from coordinate 22,370,285 downwards.
AACTTCAGGAAGCACTTAAAGACAACCCCTTTTGGGACGTCTTATTAAAATTTATGATTATATATGAACACTACACACAAACTCGACACTACTGAAAGCCGAATGTGTTTCATATATTGGAAGATCTACAAAAGTTTCTTTGTAGTTCATCTTCTCGTGGTAAGTTTTCTTACGAAATATGTTTTTCTAAACATATGCAGATGCGGAGAAGTACCCTTTCTAATAGCTGCAGCCACTACCTTCCTATCCTTACTTAAACTTATTTTACTTTTTGTGATATTTTTAATCTTTCAATAATAGGTAGTTTGATTTGAGTTAGAGCGCCCTTAGGAGAATTTGCTGTCTAAACTGTGCAATATAAATCATCATTTCATTATTATTTGTGTTGCGTCCTTAGGAGAAGAACAGATTTTCATTTGCACTCAGAGGTGTTGAGATACTGAGTTTCTTCATGAGACATTTGGAGCTAGAAACTTTTTCAATTTTCAATTTTACTGTAATATAATTATTGATTTCGCTTACATGATATTAGTTAATAATTTTAATTTTTTTTTGTAGCTGAAGCGCTGGGCGCTATTGGAAATCCAGAAGTCATTGATGTTCTTGAAAGCTATTCAAAGGATCCAGTAGTAGAAGTAGCAGAAACATGTCAAATAGCACTGGAGCGGATTAGATGGCTTACTGAATGTAAGGAAGACTCACCTCTGTCCAAGAATCCATTTGCGTCTGTAGATCCTGCACCTCCTTCGAGTGTTACTGATGTGAAAGAACTAAAAAGAGTCCTCTTAGATGAAAATTTATCTTTATTTGAGAGATACAGAGCGATGTTTAGTCTAAGAAATATGAAAACAAATGAATCAGTCATGGCTCTTGGGGAAGGTAATAAATGAATGAAATTATTTTGACAAAATTCATTTTGTAATTTCTGTATAAGTTTTTATTTAATACGATTTATAACTTTGTTGATAATCTCACTAATATGAATTAGTTCAAGAATAAATTCAGTCTATGGTTTAGCTCTTCCTCGTTCACTATTAATTTGAGACATATATGTATTTGTTTCGTAAGTCTTTCGCAACTCACTATCTCAATTTCGCCAAACCATCTCAAGATTCCTTTCGTAATATTACTTATAACACATCAGCATCCACCCGTATATTACATTTATTAAACAAATAGTTATCCTGGATATATTTGAGACATTTATAAAAAATTGTCATTTAGCAATGAGACTCAGATTATATTGTATACAATGAAAGTGTTAAACAAATATTTACTTAACTTTACTCCTCTTAGCGCACGTGCATCCTTGGAGGCACAGGTTGTCCACTTATTTACACTGTCTTCTCAGGATTGCTACTGATTTTCCTTTTGAGTTTGACAGGAAAAACCTCTTAAGCGTTTGTTATTTTGTCATGGGAATGAGAATCCTTTATTCATATGAAAAACGAAAATGTTCCTTTTTTTTCAATACAAAGTATGTATAATGTATTTCAGGACTTAAAGCATCGAGTGCATTATTTAGACATGAAGTAGCCTTTGTTTTGGGCCAAATGCAGCATGAAAGTAGTGTCCCTTATCTGGTGAGCAACCTTGAGGATTGCAACGAGAATGAAATGGTCCGACATGAATGTGCTGAAGCACTCGGAGCCATTGCTACACACGATTGCTTGAAGGTAGTAGAAAGGTAAATATTATATTTTATGAACAGCAAAGATTACTAACATATTTATAAATAGGCAATATTTCAAGTATTAGCGTATATTAATGCTGTCGAGATGTATGCACTAAGAAAAAATTGTGGAGTGTCGTTGTATGAAGACATCAGAAATGAATGAATGGATAAAATGGATGTTTTATGTAAGATGAAGAAAGGAGCTTAAGATGGTTTGGACATGTAAAGAGAATGAAAGGTAAATGAATGACTTTGTGAGTATACAAGTCAGAAGTGCAAGGTACGCTAGGAAGAGGTAGACCAAGGAAATCGTGGCTGGATCAATGGACTGGATTTTAAAAGAAGATAAAGTAACAAGATGATTTATGAATGTGTAGCAGACGAAAGTTGTATGCTTGTATAGAAAAGTTTAGAGATCTGTGCTCTCTGCTTACCCCGCAAGGAACACTGCATGACGATATTTATGTATGTAATAATATCTTTTTTATAAGAACTGAAGCGTTAATTTATTTAATTGGTTTGTTTCAGATATCTTGCAGACAGCAAAAGAGTTGTAAAAGAAAGCTGTGAGATTGCCTTAGACATATGTGAATATGAGCAGAGTCCGGAGTTTCAATATGCGAACACAATTCTGAAATTAGATTTATAAAATTGTTTGTATGATTAATTATTTTAATAAAATTTTCAAAATAAAAGATTCTTTTTAATAAATCTATTTGTATATAATGTTTGTTTTCTTAAATAAAATCTTTATCCTTTTTTACAGATACCCTCCATTTTATCATGCAATTTATGCAGTATCGCTATAATACAATTTAATGTATATTTTCAATTATTCACTCAGCAGATTGTGTATTTTCATCCTCATCCAAAACAGAATTTTGCTTATCCAATCTCATTATTTTGCCCTTCACTGACTATGGGGAAATTTGTTATCACAATGTTAGTGAGGAGTTGTTGAATAGACTGGAAAGGCTCCAAAATGTTTGTATTTGGTTTATTTTTAAACTAAAAAAACATCATCATACATCTGAATATCATGCCAGACTCCAATGGCCTAAAAAAGAGCAGCGAAGAAATCTCCACATTCTGTCATTCCTTTTTGGAGTGTTAAATAATCCAAACTGTCCTCAGTATCTGCGTGGAAAATTCAATTTTCTTTCTGATAATGGATTATTGTCCCTTCCATCTGATGACAACAGAATCCTTTGTATACCAACACATCATCATTTCCAGTTCATTCGGCTCGATTTTTTAATAATCTTCCTGGTTCAATAGGATGTACCACATCTTTATCGATTTTTAAGAATAAACTAAAAAAGCATTATTCGATTCAAACTATTCCTCTTCCTTACCTCTTGTACAATTCTCATCGTAATCCCTATATTCCTTGAGATTTATTTTTGTTTTTAATAGTTTTTACTTCAAATATTGTTTCGAACACTACAACAAAAGCTGGATGATTGGTAGAAATTATTTTAAAGCAATAACATTTGCCGTGCAATATTTGGGTGAAAATGTTTAATAAATAAATAAAAACAACATAAATATATGATATACCCAATAAAAAGAGTCAATTTGAATTTGCTTGACTGAGGAATAAGCTTCGATGTTATTCGAATTGAAAATCGAAATAATAATTGTTTTGTTTACATTTTAACTTTTATTTTTTTTCCATTTGGAACCGATCTAACTCAATTTAAAATAAATTTACTTTATGCGTTGTATAGGTAGTTGTGCATGATCATTACCATAAATACTAATGATCTACCTATTACCTATGATGGTCATGCAATTAGAGCTTTAGCCTTCTTGATGATGTCTTTCCTTTATCTTTGACAATCGATTGCCTTTTGTCTCCTCATTGACACTTTTCAGGTCTATCAACACATTATCTAGGAAGCACAATGTTAGTCTGCTTTGTGAAAGCCTAGTTATGATCTCTAGTTTATTTTGTGTATGACAAAAGGTAGTTGACTCCTCCTAATCGGTTACCCTTTTTACTGCTGGTTATGAGGGGTTTCTGGGTGACGGATTAATTTCTTCATTGCTCCTAAACCTCCATATACCTGCTGCATACCTGGCCTACACCTATGATCATCCTAAACACATGAATTTTCAAACGAAAGATTCCGTTTTGATCTTAGAATTTTCAAATACAAGTCAAGATTTTGTATATCCTAAGTTTGGTTGTTTCCAAGACGAGTTTTCATTTGAGGAAAATGTGTTAGAAATCTGTACCTTGAGAATTAAATTTTCTATTTCAACTCACATATTGCATTCTAAGTACATAAATACCATCACGCTTTTTCCCTTGTTGGGATTGGCAGAGAGGAGAGAGTGCCAGACTTTCTTACCGCGGTACATCTTTTGCTTCTGCATTCATACACCTCATACGATTCCTACAATTTCTCTAGTTTTTTATATTTCTTTTACAATATGACTTTTTTGATCTCACCATAATTTCCTTGATCTTCCTCTATCATGCCTTCCATTCACATTTGTACTGCATATTTGTATTTTAGTCTTTCTCCATGTTTGTTCTATTGCCCAAACCATCTCAGATTGTTCTTCTTGATCTTACTTAACACATTCACTGCGATATGTATTTATAGAATAGTGTAGAGGTTCTGAAAAAAATCATATTTTCGAAACCTTAAAATCTTACGGAAACCTTAAAATCTTAAAATATTCGGTACCATACAAACAAAGAGAATCGAATGACGAGCAACGTGCGTCATCAGCGTCTCTACAAAAAATGTGTTGACGCCCCAGGGGCGTCTTTAGCAGTGAACGTGTTAATATAATATATCTGTCTGCGTTTTAGTTCAGATTCATCCCTTATAACTAAATTCTGTATTTTGCTATACATTGCCGTCCCATGTATTCTTTTCATTGTATGAATTTCTAAAGCATTTATTGGGGTACTTTAAATTTTTCTCTATGTATACATTTCACTTCCATGTATTAAAGTTAGCACTAGGATACTGTTGTAAACTATCATCTTAGCAAATTTTTAAACTGTCTGGTATATATGTGTAAGTGCTCCATTGATTTTGTTTCCTATCATTACACATTGCTCAATAACTCTCGTAACTCTTCCATCGTCGGACAAAATACTATCTTAATAACAGAATTATTAACATGCTCTATTTTTTCATTGCTTTTATGAAAACAATATTTGGAAAAAAACTGATTGAAAAAATGAACAACAATTGAAATAAATGTTAAATCTCAAGGAATAAAGGGATTTATTATGGAAGTTAGAGATGAGGAATATTTTGAGATAAATTATGTTTCTTAAGTTTATTCTTAAATTTTGTAGTCGAGCCGATTGAAAAGATGATGTATGATGCATTAGTATACAAAGGGTTCTGCTATCAAGAGATCGGGGGGACAGACCATGCTTAGAAAGAAAATTTACTTTCACTTTCACACGTATGAATTTTGCAACATTTATTCTCAGATCTTTCTCTTCTCATCTCATACAATTTACTTATTAAGTATTACATTCTAAAAAGTAGTGCTTATTCATTTGCTGATTTCTTTCATACCCTGCATATAAGCTTTCCATTCCATTTATTCATCAGTTCCTTCTCAAAAGTATTTTTTGAGTTTTTATTCTGACGCCAAATAATTGTAGTGTAAACAAGATAACTTCTAAATGAAACTAAATGTTTAGGGTATAAAATTAATGTGGAAAATAAAAAAAAATCTTTGATTAAAGCAGCATGGTTAATTATAATTTGTTGTAAATTTAATCTTCAGATACCTTTCTGTAACTGTCTCCAAATTTTTCTTGGATGCTTTTTGAAACTTAATATTCAACTCATGACGTCTTAGACCGACCTCTGGTCCCTGTTGAAAACTATTGTAATTAATAACCAAAACTCTATTATTTTAAATATTTATACAGGAATAGTGATACACTGAATTGACATTTTATATATTTTTATTTACAAATATAACAAGGTTCACTTTTTTATTTATTTTTTCCAAATACTGATCAACGACCAGGTAAATACAGCCGATTCTGTTCATATATCTTGACACCATAAGGATAAGTCAAACAACTGTGAGCTTACAAGTCAAGTTATATGAATTAGAATGTTTCTGTTTGCTGATGAAATTACTAGTGTCTTCACCACTGAGGGACTATACTATCATAATCAGGTTTTAACATTTTTTTTCATTCTGTGGTTCTTAACAACAATTTGGTATTCAACGCATATTAGTAGTTCTGTTTTATTCTTTGTAAATAATAAACTACCAAAAGCGACATTTAGTCTTGACACAATAATGGTTGGATGATGATATTCTAAACAAAACACAATCAATAATCAAATGGGCTAATTCCTCAGTTGATAACTACACATATAAAACAAACTGATGAACAGGTCAGCTCACAAATGCAATTTTGAATTTAAAAAATCCTGGCGATTGCTTTAAAAACATGTGTCACAACAGTATTTTTATTTCAATGATATTTAAAAAAATATAACATACAAACCCCAAAATCACACTGGAAAAGATCAATGGTAAATGTACAGAATTCTGAATGAAAGTTAGTTAGGCAAAATTAGAAGTAATGGTAAAATAATGGTCAGTCCTTCTTTACATATTAAACATATGGAAACAGACAGACAAGTTGAAATTCATTAAAGTTGAACCCTAAGATGACTTGTAGAACGGTCGAGAAGAAGATGAAATAAAAAAATTGAAAACTTGTGCTAGCAAATACTTTATCTAGACCCATATAAGAGCTGTATTGTCTGGCAGGCTGGCACCAATACAATATTTTATTACTAATCCGAAAAAGGAGCTAAGAAGAGTAGACTAATGTAAAGTAAGCGAAGGATCAGATACTCACTGTCAATTTCATTCCTAAATTATTAATCACCTTTCCAGTTTCTACTTTTATTATATAGTGTCGCTGAAAAACAACATAAGTGCTTATATGTCACTTATTTTTATAACTTAATTTATGAAGTTAATTTTGGTAAAGAGGGCCCTCATTGGTAAAATGCTTCCTTCTACCTGGGAGTGTGAGGTTTGATTCTCGATGATTTCTAAAAAAATGAGCTCCAATCTGGTTGAAAGAGTCAGCTACTGATGTCACCGACATTAGAAAACTTTGGAGGTTAGACATGCATTCACAATTATTTTTGCTAATGCATAAATAAATGGGAGTAATGTGCCTACTCCTGTAGTTCTAAGCCCAAATACTGGCTTCATGGGACTGAAGAAAATGTTATCTCCAAGCTACACTCTTCAACATACTACATCATCAATATGAAAATGAAGAGTACCAAATAGAAGGTGGTTTTGGTTTAAGCTGTATTTTATTTATTAAAATCCATATGTAAACAGAAAAATAACTATTTTACACTTGAGTTACTATTTCACAATGGTCATAAATGATATCACATATTTGTTAAATACCTTATATCGTATCACTCGCTCAATCAATCATTGTGTTCTTATGGCATCGAAAAATAGGTTTAGCACTTTATCTGGATTTTTTCAAAAGTGGAGTAAGTACTTTTGAAAAATAAGTAAGTAACATAAGTCCAGTTGAGATTTTCTCCTATTGCTAATGTATTCTGCACATCATTGCTGTATTCCCTTAAGATATTTTCTTTCATTTATATATTTGATCAAAGATCACATTGCAATGGAATTAATTACCACATCTCCATCGACAGTGCTTGAACTTGAAGTGAAAACCACATAGTTCATATGAAGTGGAAATATATGGATATTTCTAAAATTCAAATTTTTTTACTTTGTGTTTCAGAGATGTATGCTCAGGGTCATCTGCCAAGTTTTGATGCACTTTTGAGGCAACCCTAAGGAGAATACATGAGCATACGAGTATAATGGAACCTGACAACTTATTAATTACTATAGACTTATTGAAAGTCAACAATTTATGTTGCCCCACTGGAGAATGCGATAAGATAGATAAATAATTATCATCACAGAAATGAATAATTTGATGAGAGTATTTAATTGTTTTCATTTAAAGTTTTTTTAAATTCATTTTTTTTTTTAAAATAATTCCTTTTTTCATAAACATTAGTATTATCTGGGCAGTATGTCGACATGTGATGGATGAGTTCAAAGGGAGATTGAAAAAAGGCTAGCGAAAGGAAACAAGGTAAACAGATTACTCATAGTAATATACAAAAACTGCGCTATATCACAAGTAGCCAAAATAACAATACATAATAGTGTTTTGGTGTCCACATTGATGTATGGAAGGGAAACTGGGATTGGGCAGAAGAAGGATAAAAATATGATTGATGTTGTGGAGATTCATGCTCTAAGAAAAATTTGTAGTGACAATGCATGAAAGAACATGGCTGAATCAAATGGACCGGATTTTAAAAGAAGGTTAAGTGAGAAGTATGATTCATTGACAATTGTACATGACCAGATGTATGAATGTGGAAGAGGTAAAAGTGGTGTGCTTGGATAGAAAAGTTTGGCCCGAGAAATTGATCGAGATCGACCCATTTAACATAAGAAGTTAAATATTTCTGCACCCCCTCTTGTTTTTAATGGATAGTGGGATTGGGTTAAGGAATTCCATAATCGGTTCAGGATATACTTAAATGCTATATAAATGCGTGCTCTGAGATTAATATTACACATGGGGTGACAATGTATGACAGAATATATAATAAAGTGATTAGGGATGAATGTGAACTTAAGACTCATGTGTTGAGTAAGATGAAGATGTTAGACTCGTTCCGTCCTTGGCATGCTTTAAGAAGCGACTGAAAAAACTCTTAATTTCTAGTCAGTAATATAACATGTTTCATTCCTGATTTTTTTCCCTTTCTTCTCCACCATCCCTTCCTTTTCCTTTGATTGATGATATCTCACTTTATTTGAAAAGGAATTTTCGTGTGATTGTCCATCTTTGTGGGGTTTCTGAGCAAATGGTCATGTATGTGTTCATGGATTTCATTTGAATGATTTATGCGACCATGTAACTTGCTTCATTTACTTTTGTCTGGTTAGTTGGAAGAGATTACCGCCTGGCAATGAGCCCGCCAGATTATATTTGCAATAAAAGTGTTAAATAAATAAGATGAGCTCTCTGAATAGGTTTGGGCATTTAAGATGAATGAATGAAAGAAGATTAACAAAGCAGATTTACAGGGAAAATATGAGTGGAAGGCTTGTGAAAGGAAGACCAAGGAAAGTATGGGTAGATCAAGTAAATGATATTCTGAAAGAAGGAAATTCATAATGAAAGTCAGAGGAATCGTAGGAGTTGTGTGAGAAAGTGTATGATATGTCGAGAAGGCGAAGGATATGTCGAGATAGAAAACTCTGACGCTCTTTTCTCTCTGCCTACCACGATAGGAAAATGATAAGATGATATGTATGTATGTATGTTAACTTACATTTTTCATGGCTACTTGAGTGGTTGAATCGCAATAAAAAATAATTGCATATTTATTTCTAGACTTAGGTACGCAATCTAAATTCCTTCGTGCGAGATGATTCGAATATATATTTTTCTTTTTACTCCACCATTAAACCATACCCATGATAAACAGAAAGGACATATTTTCACTTTATGCTGTCTTATCAAATTATTTAAAAAAATAATTTAAAAGTAAGTTGTTAAAAATACCCGGTTGTTTAGAATACCAAAAATAAAAAAAGAGGATAAAATCCTTACATGGAACGAAATAAAAAGTCGTTACGTTTAGCGAATTCGTCGAGCAAGATTTTTCAAAGGGAAACTTGCAAGATCGGCAGACCGTGAAAAGGGAAAATGTGAAAAGTTTTGCCCTTAATATTTATAATACGCTAAAAATGTTATTGTATCTGAACAGCAACCTTTTTTCATAATGTTAACAAAATATTTGTCATTTAGACCGTTATTCCGGTAGGAATTGTAACGATATATATTACTGTTATTTTTTTTAGAGGAAGTATATTAATCCAGTATTTTTTAACTGTTATAACCAATTACGTAAACATAAGGATTTTTAATAAGGGACTGAATTATGTGTATTTTTAATGTTATAGATATTTTTTAACGAAGATAGACGGATGATTCTTCTAACGCTGGACTATTTCTAGGAACGCATACAGTGCGATTGCATGCTGCTAAAATAAGTAGATTTATTGATGTAGTTTTATTTTTTTTATATGGTACGTTTCTATTTATCGGAATTGAATATTGTACGGATATCAACATACAAAGGAGATTGCCACGTGGCAGTAATCCCACAAGGTTGTACTGTATATAAAGAAAGTGTTATACATGAATCGCTCGGGCGCTTCTGTAGCTGCGATACATTATTTGTTTAATATTAGTGGGTTCTAGTCTAGGGTTCGAACGCCGTTAAGGAGAGTTTGCTCTCTAAACGGCGATATTACAAGTTGGAGAGGAAGAAATAGTCATCGTTTCGGAACATTTCGACCCCAGTGGCCTAGTTGGTAAGACATTTGTCTTCCTAGCCAAGAGTTAAAAGCTCGATTCCTGTTGAGACAATTAAAAAAAAAAACGGGTTCCAGTTTGATTTTCACTTATGGCCTTTATAACATTTTTCTGGTTGATCGGAAGATATTGTCTCGTAGAAATACATTCCCCAGGTAATACTTTATTATGCCAGAAGATAATGTTGGCCCTCCGGTTCCGCTCTTCAATATGTCCAACCTCAGTTCAGACATGTTGAAGAGCACTATACGAATTAATTCATTATGTATATGTTAGAGAATAGTCAGTGAACGTTAACTATACTTGTGAATGTACACCTCCAATAAAATAATTAGTGAATGTTTACTACGGTGTTAACTGTTCACATTCGCTAGTAAATATGTCCATCCATTGTTTTTCTTTAGTGATCGTTATAGAATATGAACATACATGCGCAGTTGCGGTTCTTGCACTAATGTAATGTATACACAAGAAAATTGTACTTTATGCACGTTAAAAAATCACAACTATTTGGCTTTTTGCTATCAATCAAAACGCTACTCGTAGTAAACCGTTTTACTTTAAAGACTCTTTCTCTTGCCTCAGTAAGTCAATATTAAAAAAAACACAATAGAGGATATACAACAGTTTCTTTTACATTCACTTTAGTGTTGGTGTACATTCATTATTTATAGTTTATCTTTACTATACTTTTAACTTCCACTGTTACATATACCATATATGAATATTTTGAAGTTTGAAATAAATTCAAAACCAAAATTAAAGCAACATGGAGGTAGATAAACAAATAGAAGGTTATTATACAAAAGATCTTTTGACTTCTTTAATTACGCCTTTATATTCTGAATAAACCCACACTGCTGCTCCTGTGGGTTTACTTTTTTTTTAAACTTTCTTTTTACAATAATCTCCTCGTGTACATTTCATTCCGTACAAATTACGTGTTTGCATAATTAAAACAATGTCCACTGTGCTGTTTCTTGATACTGAAAAACCGAGCTCAATTTGCATATAACTAATTTGCAGTGCGCTTCAGTAGATTATTGTACGAGTATGTACAACGAAAGGGTATATTTCTATAGCTGACAAATTTTGTTGTTCATAATAAAATGAAATAAATGTGTGCATTGATAAGAGTACATGGAGTGACAATGTATGATATATTCGTAATACGGAATGAAGTGATAAGGGATGAATATGAACATAAGGCTGATGTGTTAATTTAGATGAAGAAGAGAACGCTGAGATGGTTTAGACATGTTGAACGAATGAATAAGAAAGGCTAACAAAACAGATATATAATATATTGCAGATGTGAGTGGAAGGCGTGTGAGAGGAAGACCAAGGAAAGTATGGATTGATCTAATAAGTGATAGAATACGGAAATAAGTGATAAGGGATAAATTTGAACTTAATGATGTATTAAGTAAGATGAAGAACAGAATGCTGAGATTGTTTAGACATGTGGAACGAATGAATGAAGAAAGACTAATAAAACTGGTGTATACTGCAGATATGAGTAGAAGACGTGTAAGAGGAAGACTAAGGAAATTATGGTTGAATCAAATAAGTGATATTTTGAAAGAAGGAAACGTAGGAAGTCAGAGGAATCGTAGAAGTTGTACAAGAAGGTGGGATGTGCAAAAGGCGAAGGATGTTCGTCGAAAATAGGAAAGTCTGGCGATTTGTCCTCTCTGCCTACGTATGTATCTATTTTAATATATTACGATCGTTGAAAAATACTCGACACCGGTTGCCTAGTTGGCAAAATGCTAAACTTCCATCCGATGGTACTTGAAATCGGATGCTTATATACTGCTTATCATAAATTCTTCGAGTTATTTTTCTTCTTAGTTGTGTTGATCATTCACTGATGAATCTGGAACTGAGCGGATGATACGTTTCTAATCCTCCCGATTTTGACCCATGATGAGTGCAGCATTCAATAACGAACTAACCATCTCTTTGATTTGGTATATCTACCTTGCTGAAGAACGTCTTTTTGATCGCCATCCCTCAACACTTCCAGTTATTACCAGATTCTTCATACTGTTTCTCTTCTAGCGACTAATCCTTGTATTCTATTCCTGCATATCATTAATAGACTTTGTTTACTAAGCAACATAAAAGAGCTCTATATAAAACTTTATCTAACGAAAGGTTGTAGCAGATTAAATCTGTCGAACGTTTTATACCTTTGATTTTCTTGCTATCAGAACTTTGGGTTTGATCTACCAAAACTATATGCTAGATGAAGTGCAACAGTTTGCCAACAGCACTATAAACCAATACACGTACACGAGTTTTTCATTCACAAGACCGCTGACGATTATATTCGATCACGAGGGATAACTTATTAGTAACTAAGCTTTTAAATAAAATTAAACAGGATAATTAACACGGGCGTTGGATAGAGATGACACTGGTGCAAATAAGAGTTCTAGGTATAAACCAATCCAGCAATCTATCCCTTTATATAAACCAATCCAGCAATCTATCCCTTTGTATAAACTAATCCAGCAATCTATCCCTTTGAAATCGTAGTTAAATATAATAAAAATGAACAAGATGGAAGTGTCGATCATGTTAATCACCTTTACATAACGAGTCTTGTAAAACAGGGGTGGCCAACTTGTTTGTTGTCCCGATCGACTTTCTATGTAAAAAAAAACGCGGTCTATCTATCAAATTCGCGAGATTTAACACATAACACACACATTAAAAAGGATAACTAAAAACTAAAAGTTTATTAACATAAGGAAAAGAAAACTTATGTATAAATGTTAAATAATATACATATATTTATTAGACATATCTACATACTAAAAAATGATAACTAATTGACCGCGTTGACAAGTGCATGCGCGTAATGAGATTTGGCAACATCGCACGCCATATTAACATATAAGTTACGAAGACGAAAAATTGTTTCGCGATCGACCTGTTGGCCATTCCTGTTGTAGAGGATCCCGACTGCGAGTGTGGACTGGATGATGATACTATTGATCAAGTGTTTTTCGATTGCCCTTCACGTTACAGATTTGATTTACTATATATTTAGGCCGTGCCCAATGAATGTAGCACTTCTTCTTTCTTCAAAGAGATTTTCCACTTATATATCGATTGTGAAATTAAAAAAAATTAACGAGTTGAAGCTTAAAATCACATAAAATTTAATGTTTTCATACAAATTTCATAATTGATTTTCTTATAATAAAATTTTTGGGTTCAATTGTGATGGCACACATCATCCCAGTGCAAGGGGGAAAATCTCTAGGAAAGGGAAAAACGAGAAAGTCTCAGAAATGTTTAAATATTGTATATAAACATTATAATAAGATTTATGTATCGCATTAATTAAATAAACTCGGCTTCGATAAGTATTAAAGAAGCCTAAGTAAGGGCTTGCCGCCACTCAGTCCTTGCTCGAGCTCCGTCAATTACTGGAACTTTTACTCCAGACTCTGTGGTAGTAATTATCATTTTTTCCGCTCGGATATTCGGTGTAATTCCACTCCAGCTTGTGGGGGAAACTTTGGAAGAAATTAAGAAAATAAAATTACCTAGACTAGACCGAGTTTTAAGACTTGCATGATAAATGGAGCTCTATAGTATTTACAGAGAGAGATATGCTGTTTCTCGCTTTTGCATTTTTATTTTTTGGTATGCAAAATAGGTTTATACAAAAAGAGATTGTTTCTTTTCAAGTTAATCTTGTTTAAAATGTTACTACTCGTAGTATATATTTGAATAGCTACATTTGATATCTTATTCACTTATACTATTGCTTCCGTGGCCTAGTCGGTAAGAGGATTGACTTCCACTTGGGGATTTTGAGTTTGAATCCCGGTGCTGTCCTCAAAAAATCCCAATCTGGTAAAAAAGAGTTCGTCTGGTAACAGTACTCGCACGCACCGAGTAGAGTACGTGTCCATGTATTATTACCTATTTACGTAAATACACGTAGAATAGATGGTTCACATATATTGAAGACCGTGGCCCGGAGCTAGAATTGTTTTTGGCCCCATTAATCAATAATACAGGTAAGACGCACTGGAGTTACTAATGAGGTCACGGTCCATCACCGCATGTATTTGGAACACTACCCCGCACGTACAGAGGCAACAATATTCACACACGTCTAGCCTGCATTGTTTCCAGACTTACTTCTGTACCACACGAGTACTCTTTTTCTTTTGTAGTAGATAGTGAAAACCTAAGTACCCTGACTTTATATTAGATAGTGTAAACTTGAGTACCGTGACTTTGTAGTAGTGTAAACCTGAGCACCCGGACTTTATATTAGATAGTGTTAACTTGAGTACCTGAAAAAATATCGATTAAAAAAATCTGAGTTCTAACGATAATTGAACCCGTGGGTTGCGGGTTTGATTGTCGTTGGCACCCAATTTTTTGAACTCTCCCTTTTTCACACCTTTCTGGCTCGTTGAAAGAGATTATCACATGACAATAAACGCGTAAAGTGGTACTGCATACAACGAAAGTGTAAATATAAGGTCGCAACACAAAATAAGGTCGAAATTTAATTAAAAAGGTTTTTTTTGTCGATGTGCGTGTGTCGATATAGGAAAGTCTGGCGCATTATCCTCTCTGCTTATTCCATAAGAGAAACTATGTAATGGTATGTGTATAAATGTGTGTGTTTTAATTATTTGTATTTTAACACTTTCATATAAATACTCGTACATCTGGCGGATTTATTGCTTTAAAGCAATTTCTCTCAATCAACTATTTTTTGTTTAGTGTTATTGGTATCTATTACCGTATTTTAAATTTAGTTAAGGAAGATAATATTTGAGTAAACATAACAATAATCTCAAGAAAAATAGGGATAAGGATGGGAACTGTATAGGAGCTAGGGACGAAGAGTACTTGTAGGAAAAACTCGGTTTATCAAAGAAATATTAAAATTCTGTTAAAAAAACGCTTTCACTAACGGGGTTAAATAAACGATCTCGATATCTATGAATTTTACAATACATTGAATGAAAAACCAATATTATGTTCATGATGTAAAAATTTAAAATCCATATTATGTTCAGAATGTAAAATCATACGAAACATAAAGGTATTGTAGATGGAAACTCTAACAATCGAGGATGTTCATAGGTATACGTAAATATGTAAACAGCTCGGTACAGAGGATTATCGTGTACTGCCTTCTACCCTCAAGCATTAATCCATTAGATATTCAGCCTATTTTCTCATCTCTGGTAGGGTTTTTATAAACATTAAACGTACGTGTATTTCATACAAATGTATCGAGTGCCTACAGTGAACAAGGCTGCTTCGCAATATATGTCGGAATAATTACCAAAGAAAAAAATACGTGTTGTACTTATTAAACAGATTTTTTATATTAATTGTTGAAGCATGAAAATTTCAGAATTCAATTTAAAATATTAAGAAAATATTTAAAATATTGTTTTATGTTCTACAAATAAATATTTATTTGATATATAAAATTGTATACAGCAGGAGTCGGCAAACTACGGCCCAAGTGCCAAATCGGATAAGAATGGATTTCAGTGCGAACTCTAAAATTTTGAAGCACACGCTATAATGGAATGGCTGACCGCCGAGTTGAGGAGTTAAGAGATACGATCGTATGTGGCGCTCCTATAGCTTCGTATTCGGTGGCCTCTGCTGTGACGCCACACATTTATAATTCAGCAGTGTTTCCAGTGCCACGTGTATCGTTGTGGTTTTTCAAATATGAAATACATAAAATTTCAATGCAGGTCAGCATTAATAGGTAAACATTTACAATCAATTTTGATGATAGAGAGTACTAACTTTTAATCCCAATTCGGTGAAATGTTCTCTCAAAAAAGCAATTCTGTTATTTTCATTAGAAGAGCCGTAATTCAAATAAATGCAGTCTTTATTTAGTCTATTTATTATTATTATTTTACATTTTGTTCGATGAATTTGTGAAAACTTTTTTTCTCGTTATTTAAGTAAGTCTACCTACATAAATATTCTCGAGTATTCTTCTTCCACAAAGCCTAAAATATTAACTATTTCACCATTTACAAAAATATGTTTGCCGACTGCTTGTATACAGTACAGCTTGGCGGGTTTATAACAATGGCGTGGCGTAATTTTTGAGTTGAGGGATGCTGTTGAAATTGAGAAAACGCCAGCACTTGTTAAACGTTATGATATTGAAATGATAATAGACTAGCTATACGGCGGGATTTGACTGAACTCACTTGCTTGAAGGCTTATTTAAATTTATATAGTCGACTTTCATGGTGGAAACTATTAGAAAGACGAAACCAAAAAGAACAAATTTGTTATAAGATGAATACTTCGGACAACATGCGAACTTTTTGAACACTAATTTTGGATAGGGCATGTCAATGATTCTAAATGACAGGTACATCAAAAATAAAAATCACAATTTCTTTTTTTAATTAGGAACTAATTTAAACTCATAACGATTTATTAAAAAAAAACCAATAAAAATGTAAATACATACTTGACAATTCATAGTTGTTCACTTAATAAACAGTACGTTTTTCATTTCAGAACCTTTTAAATTTCACTCTTGTATCAATATGATACTGTGTGCATACTGCAGTGGTATACTCGTATACTGAAATGACTATTTTATGTGAAATCAGAGTCCTTTTTTTATCCTTCAGAATATAAAGAAACATGTCATGTTTGGTAAAGGCCTGAAAGCTGTCTGGTACTAAGAAAAAGGCTGCGTAAAAGAATATACAGATTAAAACCCTCACCAAACCTTGGCCCCACAAAGGAAACTTGTTCAAACGATTTGTTACTCTTATATGCAGAATGACAGAACTGGTAGGAAGTCATTTTTATAAAATTCATATCAAGAAGATCGCCCTATATGCGCGTGTGAGATGGGAGAAGAAACCTTTGATCATGTTTTTTTCAGTGTCCTTTACACAACTTGAAATGTTTCCTACCCGCTCAACTACTCGCACTTAATTCTTTTCTAATGCGCCATCACATATCAGAATTTATGATTCAAAACTTCTTACATATTTACTACTAGACAAATTAACAAATATTTTTTCGACTGATTCCTTTCTTTTAAATTGTGGTTGGCACAAATTATTCTCTTTATATTGTCGAGTAGAATGCCTTATTACACCTTAGATGAATTAACGGTAAAACACGTGATGTAATAATAACCTAAAGCAATCGGCAACAGTTATGACACAAGCCAAATTTCAGCTGTCAAAAAATAAAAAAGTATTCAAAGTTAATATTATAATTAATAAAATAAATCCTTATGTATTATCACGCCATTCCCTTGTTGGGGTTAATAGAGAAGAAATAACACTAGATTTTCCCATTAAAATACACATCTTTCGTCTCCTCTACATCCATACACTTATACAATTCATACGATTCCTCAATTTTTTTAAATTTCTTTCTATAAAAATATCATTCATTTGATTCAATCATATTTTTCTTTGTCTTCTAAATATTAAAAAATGTACATATTCGAAAACAATTGGACTTAAATACACTAATACGAGTAAAACCTAATCACATATGGAATATCGAAGAAATTCAATTTCATATGTGTGAAAATATAAAATTAAGCCAATAAAATGTAGACGCCATAATTTAATTCCGTATAAAAAAAAACATTTTATAAAAACCCATAAAAGCGTTTTCATGTTTTTTTTATTATATCGAAAAAGTTAAAAGCGTCACGAGAGCCAAATTTAAATAACATATATTTGAAATAATTTAATCAAAATTGTTGTAGAATTATATTCAAATATGGTATAGGTACTGTGCAACGATGATATTAGTTCGAACTTTTAAATGGGAGTATATTTTAAAGCAATCTCTTCTCATCTTGTCACTGATCGACAAAGTATACAAGCCACAGATTGTATAAACGACAAAGTGTATAAACAGCAGATTGCTTTAACAATATAAACAAGGGAAAGATCGAATGAAAACATTTTATCTTTGTAACTTGCTGGGTCTTTCAAATTTTCGCCTTCTTCAAAATTTGTATTATTTTTGTGGTAGCAAATTTGAAATATTGTGTTTTTTTATTATTGTTACACTTTTAATGTATACAGTTAAACTTGTTGGATGAATTGTCACGTGGTTATCGCTTCCCACCAACAACTCTAATATAAGATCCTGTTCAGATTTTGACAAATTACTCGTACATGCAATTTTCGCATTCTATAATATCTCGCAGATTTTAGACATATTTGTTCGATCTTTTTTCAAGTTTTTTAACTGAAAAACAGCCAATAAGCTTTGTATTTATTATTCTCGATTGTGTTGTATGCGAAACAAAGTATAATACAATTCAACATAATTACGCAAAAATGATCCAACCAAATTGTATTATTGTTTCATATTTTTGTTGTATACGGTACAACGGTACAACTTGGTGGATTTATTGCTGTGTGACAATCTATTTCAGCCGACCAAAAAGATGTTAAACACGCCTTAAGTGAAAATCAGAATGGACCTCTTTTTTAAAATATTGTGTACCAGCGGGAATCGAGTCCGTAACCCTAGTCTCAAAAGACAGCCGTTTTAACAACTAAGCCACGCAGCCCATCTATACATTTTTTTCTGAGATAGAAAATAAATTTTATGTTGATTTATTTTGAAATACGTCACGTGTTTATTATACAGTGAAAAGATTGAATAGTAAAATATTATTAATGGCTTCTACTAAACTACATATTTCATTATCATTCTACTTATTTAACTAATTCATTTCAAACACCCGTGTTATGGATTTTATTCACTTAACCGTGTTATATACAAATTGTTCGAATATAATAATAACATTGATTTACTGCGGCAGATATATCTACCTCCTAAACTTTCATCAGGAGGACTCATTTTGTTATTTTAGGAGAGCTATTCTTAAGTGTTAGTACGAGTAGTACCATTTTAGGAGAGCTATTCTTAAGTGTTAGTACGAGTAGTACCATTTTACAATTATGATAACTCATTTGACGCATATTTACAGCAAACGGGTTTTAAAGTTTTTTTGAAATTCATAAAACTCTGTTAATGCGCCGAATTAAAGTAAATTTTTTTGTGGGACATTTATTTAAATGTTCTTTTTGTGGGATGTTAAAATACAAAAGTAATTTTTGTATTAAAAAAAATAAATGAAGTGTTATAAACTTTTAACTTTCATAAATAATATACACTTCTGTGAATTGAGGAATACCATTCACGGTAATACAAATTAGACCCTGTTTTTTTTTTGAGTAATTATTTTTCAGCAAAAATGATAGCTACCATCGATTACGCTTTGCACGACGAATTAATGTACAGTTTAATTCATTCAACCCTTCTCAGATGAGTTGGACATTTTTTCTCTAATATACATGTTAAGTGACCTAAGACAGTGTTACTTAAACTTTCACGTGGGGTCGGGGTGTAGGAACCACTTGAAGACAACCCTTTTTGGGAAGTCTTATCAAAATGTATGATTATAAATGAACACTACACACATAAACTACACTACATCTAAAGCCGAATGTGGTACTATCACATATTGGAAGATCTAGAAAGATATGTTTGTAGTTCGTTTTCCCTTGGCAAGTTTTCAGCGGTTTTATCAAATATGTTATTCTAAACATATGCAGACACAGGGAAAAACTAATGATCTTAGCCACCACCACCTTCTTATTCTTACACTCAGCTTATGCATATTTATTTTGTAATGTTTTTAATCAATCAATTATATTGTAGTTCAAATCCCGAGTTAGGGCGCCCTTTGCGAGAGTCTGCTCTCTAAACGGCGCTACATGAATTGTACTTTTATTACTATAATATTGTTATATGTGCCAGGATAAAACGAAGTGGACTCTCTACCTCGATAGGGACATATCGTGATGGTGATGATTGAGAGTATACATATTTAATATTTTAATGTAATTTCCTTTTATGTTAACTTTTGCTTCCAAAATGTACAGCACTTTATTAGAAGTAAGGGGCTTATTTTTTCTTAAGTTTTCAAAGTACGTCAATGAGATACGGTACTTGAAAATTCATAATAAATCCGATTGAGTAAATTTTTAACATCAATTCGCGAATAAATTAAAGTTTTTAACCAAAATAACTTAAATAAATGTGGAAGCTACCGAGATGTGGTAATATAAATAGGGAAACCTTCGATTTAATTCTAAAAACTAAAGTAAACACTTATAAAGTTACATATATAGTAGTTAGTGCTGATAATTTATTAGAATAATTATAATTTGTGGCTTGTAACCTTTAAACATCTCAAGTTATCTCGTTAAATTTGTTTTATTTTAATTTCAATGTAAAATAATTTTGATATTTTTTCATTCGCCTTTTGTAATATCAACCACGTGTAAAAGACAGGTGAACTTTGTCGGAGTTTTAAAAAAAATATTTATGGTTTTTATTTATTTATAGGTTAAAAATGAAAATGTCAATGTTTGAAATAAAATAATTTCACGTGAGGTATATAAAAAGTATTCTTGTTTTTTTTTGTAATTTGTAAAAATAGAATGTATTATTTATGTTGTACTGCGGATTGAAAGAATATGTAGTGTTTAAGATACTGACATTATATCTAGAAGCTTCGGCCACGTAGAAATAATCAATGATAAAAGATTTACAAAAATACTCTATATAAGGTATAAGAAGCTTGATAAAACCTAATGAATCAAATTCTGAAACGGGAATGGTGAAAAGCCTTTATAATAGGTACATATTATGCACGATGAAGTGTATGGACGTGGCAGAAGGGAAATGTGCCCGATAGAGATCAAGTGGAGATAAGATAGTCAGTATGTGACGTTAAAAATAATTTGCCGTAACTAAAATTAAGCGTTCTAATTAAATCGTAGCGCAAAACCCGTAACGCTCACTTGGAAGAGCCTAATGCTGAATATCTAAAAGTTCCTTATTCGATATCTAATTTCGTAACTTTTCATAATTTACTTACAACTGTGTTAAAGTATTGTCACAAAAATGTTTTCTGAAAACTTTATAAAATATTGCACTATCATTTATGTATACATAATACTCGTGCATGAAAAAACGGGATAAATAAAAATAAATTTCAAATTCAAATCTTAAATTATACGCATCTAGGTTTGTTGCCTGTTATTTCTCGTGACTCAAATAAACTAGGCTTTGTATTATATCTAAAATGATATGCATCTGGGTTTGTTGCCTGTTATTTACCGTGACTCAAGTAAGCTAGGCTTTGTATTATATCTTAAATGATATGCATCTGGGTTTGTTGCCTGTTATTTGTCGTGACTCGTAACTCAAGTAAGCTAGGCTTTGTATTATATCTTAAATGATATGCATCTGGGTTTGTTGCCTGTTATTTGTCGTGACTCGTGACTTCGTGACTCAAGTAAACTAGGCTTTGTATTATATCTTACTGAAGATCTATGATATATACGAGTAAATAAAAAAAACACTTTTTACCAATTGTTGATTCTTATTTAATTTCTTTGTCAAAATTTTCATTTCCTTTAAAAATTGTAAGACCTATTATAATTATCACGTGATTCAATCCTTGGGGAATAATCCTTGCGACAATCCGAAGAAATTAACAGTCCATTCCTCAATCGTTACCATTCACTTAAAAAAAACAAGCTTAATTTTTTTTCGTTTTGTGGACATAGTTTATCTAACTGGTTTATTGGTATACGAAAATGTATTCTCACCAATCAGCTCATCTTGGATACATTAAATTATTTTAATTCATGATAGACTTAACAAAAAAAGTTCAAATAAAAAAAAAATTACCAATATCTAAACAATACAAGTGGAACTAGAAGAAATAAGTTCAATCAAGGATAAGGAAGGGAAACAAAGGCTAATTAGGATTAAAGGATATTCTGAGATTTTTTATTATCTGTCTTAAACGAAAATAAGAATGATGCACATCTGATAAATCTTTGGAAAACCGCTGGTGAAAATGTGTAAAATCACATGTGGTGTGTTAGTATGCAAAGGAGTCTCTTATTGCATGTTCAAAGAGATAGGTATGTGTTCTGAAAGTGGAACTTTTCGCAAAGATGTGAAGGTGGATTGGGATTGTTAAACACGCAAAATAATGTCGACAGAACGTGAAGGTTCCTTCACTGTCTGATTTTAAACCACGGAAGTCTATTCCGAAACTCTGATACTATGTTTCGTGGTCATACTTCCTTAGGTTAAATATGAATTGGAGTGTGATATGAAATTGTTTATTTGATAGAACATATTATTTTTTTGTTTTGAAAAAAAAAGCGAACGAAAAGGTCTAAAATTATAGGTCTACAATGATTATTTACTAACTAATTAAATATCTCAAACGCTTTAGTAAAGCTTACATATTCTCTTTTTTCACTATTTAAATTAGAGTTTACTGTTTTTGGTTGATACAAAAGAAAATATTAAAAAAAAACTTTCGCTCTGTTTGAACGTGAAACAAACACTAATGTGGGTTTTACTAATGAGAAAAAAATAAGTCTGAAAAATTTAAACTAGGACTTAACATTGAACTAATGCAAATTAATTTATTAGCAGAATAAATGTAAATATGGAAAACGATTATTATATTAAATATCCTGTTTTGAAATGAAAAATTTATTTACTTTATTACTTCCTTACATTTTAGAATATTGAGAAATTTCCAGTTTTATAAAATAAAAGCAAATATGTTTTGAGCAGTACCATCCATCAGACCCAGTGGACGTATTGTGCGTGTATAAAAAAAAAGATTTTTTGCTTCATTTGATGAATACAGTGAAACCCTCTCAAACGCTAAATCCCAAAAGCCTTTTGATTGGAATAATAAATGGTATGTAATACGGAATCGTTTTGATCACTTGCAAAGGGGATATTTTAAGGGATAAGTGAATTTAACGAATATTCATTGATCGATTCGTATAGTATTTCTCAATATATTTGAATTGGTGATATGCATATGTTAAAAAGTAAGGCCGAGAGACGTTAGAACTACTGGAGTAAACATGACACTTGTTGTTCGTCTTCGTACATGTTGGCAATACTACCACATATTTTTATCGCAGTAAAATAGTTACTTGATGAAATCTATCATTAAACTGGGACACATTTTTATTTTTTGAAAACTTTGTGCAGAAAACAAGCGTCTAACGAATTAACTCACGGAGGTCGTCAGTGAATAGAACAGAAAATTTTGTTTAAAAGTAATTTTATTGAATATTTTAAAATAAAATAATTAAAACTAACATGGTGGCATACTAGGTATCGATGGCTCACTGGGGATGTATCAAAATCAGGGTTCTTCTCCAGAATTTTTCTGGTTACTTATTTTCTTTCATGTTTTGGACACCATCTTAAGTCGCCGTTATTTTTTACATTTTGATGTATCGCTGTGAAAGAGGGAGTCCTGCTGGGGCAGTTCCTCCTACGTCATCATGTGACGTAGCACCATAGATAAAAAATCTTGCCCCCGACGCGGTATTATGATTTTTCTTGTTGTTTGTTTATTTATTTAGTTTCGATCATCTACCATCCTACTTTGATGGCCAAAATAATTTAACTTAGATTTGTCATTGAAGAGTTATATGGGTTCCAGGTTAAGGTTATTCGATTTAGGATGCAGAGAAGAGGAGCATTAAGAAAGTCTCATGCTAACGGGTAGCATGGAATTAGACCACCAGCCTGATGAATCGACTTAGCCAGGAACGCAAAGGGTGCTCTGACGACAGCACTCGCAGGAAGGGAGCACTAAATAGGGATAAGTGACGTGAATAGCGTTGAGCAGATGAACTGGAAAGATCACGATCCTCAGTTATGATAAAGATACCAAGAAGTGGAGTTTAAAGCTGTTCTTATGTTGATTTTTATAATTTTTTTGTGTTACTCCTATCACTTCTCTTATAAAGTGTTATTCCTATCACACCTTTAAGCGTTACCCTTATCACACTTTTAAGAAATATTAAACCATATTACCCCTTTAAGTATTGCCTTTATCACACCTCTTAGGAAATGTAACCCCTATTCCTCCTTTGAGAAAATGTTACTCCTATTACCTTTTTAAAAAAGTGTTACCCCTATCACTTTTTTAAGTAAGTCTTACCCCTACCACCCATCAAAAAAGTACTACCCATATCACCCCTTTAAGAAAGTGTTACCTCTATCATCTCTCTAAGCAAGTGTTACCCCTATTATCCCTTAAAGTGTTACCTCAATCACCCCTCCTCGTTTCTGTGCCTTGATACCTAGATTTCTTCCTATTTCTCAATGCTCATGCCCCATATTTATAAAAAACACGTACAATTTTAATTTTTCAATTTGTATTAGGTATTAAAATTGGTTATATTAAATGTTTGTAAGTATTTACATTTTAAATTAAAAGTGACTCGCTTCGGTGAGTTGAAATGAAATGATGCCCTTTGAAATATTTGAACTGTAAAACCAACATTTCGACTTCATTTTAAATCATTCACCAATAAAAAGGAACATGAACAATCCAGAGCTCACAAAACTTTGGTATTCATTACATGTAAGATATGATTTTTTAATGGGATTTTTAAGTTATGGTATTTATTTCCCGTCATAATTTTGGTGTAATTCTGTGTTTGGGTTTAGCCAACGGCCATGATTTAACGGTTTTTACGCTCAACTAAGCAAGCGAGCGAACAAGGTTCGATTTCAGATCGATTTTAATTTTGCATCACAAAACCTACATCTTTTAATTTTTTTTTGTAATTGTTATTTAGGTGTTGCAATTTTTTTTCTCTACATTTATAATGTCAATCCCCCAACCTTTCACGAAAAACTTTGTAAATAGTATGGTTGGTTGGAAGAGATAGCCATTTTGAAATAAGCTCGCTAAAGTTTACACTGTACAAAAAAGTCTTGAATAAATAATAAATGTTTTCTTGAAACTCATAACATTCATAATATAAATTCGTATAACCCTATTAAGGAACACTAAAATAACCATATGTATTATATGAGTTAATCTGCCAAACAAGGTACAACATATGAATCCTGCCAACGGTCTTGAAACTTTGCTCTTCTTGCCATCGGAACTTTAGACTTGATGTCTCAAGACTATACGATTACAATAGCTTGCATATAATACATTTATTACGCAGTCATCATATTTGGGTTGCATGAAAAATTACCTTTGATAATGTTTCAGTTACGGTTTATTTTGCATTGTAAATATAAATGTTTTGTATGTGAACTATCTCAAAAATATTGATTATTAATTGGAAGTTAGTTCACAGCGTTATTCGGATCTATGCTACAAAATGTTAATATAATTAAATTACTATGTACCCGTTGGGAAATGAGCTCGTGACGTTAGAATGGTCTACTAGAATATTAACGCATATCGTTGATAATCGAATTTTATAAACTGGGTGATAATGTATTTATGCATTACTTTTTGAATATTGGTTTGAAAATATAATTCTTATTAATCTAAAAATATTTTTACAACGATAAATAATTTTGTAACAACATACTCTCTGTTTTTTTCTTTAAAGATAGAAAGTTTTTCTATAAGTAGAAAAGGTATTTCTACGAGGAACTTTTCAACTTATCGATTGACTGTCAATTTTTTTAAGTTGATTAGTTTAAGCTTTAAGTAGTCCAAAAATGGGTTTTTATATCAATTTTATTAAGTTTATTGCCTCTCTTAAAATTACATTTACTTAAAATAAAATTACATTACTCCCGAAGCATTAAAAGTTGCCTGACTAGTCTACCTATAGTATTAGCTAGGACGACCAAGGTCTGAGTGAATGTGATGGAATACAAGTAGCATGAACGAGTGGACTTGTTCTTGCTAAATAAGTAGTTGTAAGAATTGTTATCTAGTTATAAGTAGTAGGTAGGTGTTAATTATTTCTAAGAAATCATATATTAAGATTATAAAAATAAAAAAAAATTACATGTAGGAAAATAAGATTAAGTAAGTTCATAAACTATAATACATAAATAAGATTAGTTAAGTAATAAATTTGTATATAGGTATAGCCTTGACAAATATTTGTACAATATATTACTTTGTTTAATAAAAAAAAACATTTTGAGCTTTACCAGTTCGAAAAAGAAACTATTGGTCAATCTTATTGAAACAATTTTACTGAACAATCTATTGTCCAATATACGAGTAGTACAGTTTTATGATAATAGACGCTTTAGTAAATGTTTAGAAAATTTATAAATTGTAGATACAATACTTTTGGATTGAATAGTGAACTAAAATCAGCGAAAGAACGCTGACTGAAAGAAGAAAGGACCATAGTCTAGTGATTAAAATCAAAAGCCCGAAGCGAACAGAAACCGAGTGCTCGAAAAATTCCTAAAAAAGAAGCTCATTTTCAACGATTGACGTAGAACGCCAAATTAGCATTGACTATGTAAAAATAATTTAAAGTTTCCTTTGAAAAAGGTTGACAACCAGTTATCGTGCTATAATTTCACAGAATATTAAATCTCAGATACTCATTCATACAATTTCTAAGTATTCAATATTTTCCATTTGATGTTTCTCTAAATTTATTAGAAACTCGTTTCGTAAATTTCTCTCAACGTACAACTAATATTTCGAAACTTATCCTCATAAATAAAATACCAAGGTTAGTGTTCGATATTAAATCAAATATTTCAATCAAGCCATAATATTTGATCGAGTGTATAAAATCAAATAAAGGGTCACAGGAATCGTTTTCAAAGATTGCTTACCCTTGTTTCTTAGAAATAAAGAAGATATTTTGACAATAAGGTATCAAATTTAGGAAGGTAAATCAATTTAACCTTCATTTCCTTAATATTTTCTAAGGTTTATTAAAAATTTCAGATAATCTTTGAATTACTAAAAGCACATAATTTTTGGGGTTCAAATATCGATATCAAATATGATTAAATAAAGGAAATAGGTAGATGATCACACGAGAACGTCTCTTCTAAAAAATATGTTAAAAAACAGAAGATGCCAACATTCGCTTTTTCTAAATAAATATGCATGTATGGAATTTTTGGTAATTCTAATACAGGGTTAACTCTGTATTCTGAATAATAATACGAAAAGAGAGAAACGTAAAACGAACCAAAATTAAGTCTTTTATTAACATTTTGATTATTTTTTTAATCTTTTAGAACACTACCATTAATCATGTTAAGAAAATAAAACTAAGTCACTCAAAAGATGTAAGACTTAAAACAAATATAATCGAATTATGTTGTTGCTTTATTCTCTTTTATCTGCTTTGATTCATGAAAAAAAAGAAAAAGTTTTTTCTCTTTGTTGTTGGTTTCTGCGTATCTTAATTTCTTTTTAAAAGTTCTTTCAACATGTTGAAAATCATTTGGTTAATTAATTATTTGAAAAAACTTTCAGTATATAGAATACAGGAAACAGAAAATGGTGTGTTGCTAAAGACATGATTGAGCAAACAAAAAAGGCGATGTTGTGATGATCACGTTTTATGGTTGAACAAAACGAGGGTCGGGCCACAAGAATCGTACATCTAATCAATGTCGTTAACAAGTGACCACTATCTTTTGGATATTTTTTTAATTACCCTTTTTTTATCTAATATACTCAAACGAAACATGGACTGAATACATGGAAGCACTAAATCGTGACAAATTGCGACTGAATTAATAATTAAGCATATGACTGGTGTGAAAAACAGAATGAAGACGAGCACTTTGTTTCAGGTAATTTGGGCATGTAGAAAGAATGAGTGGTGAAAAACAGACAGCACAAATCTACAGCACGAACGTCGGTGGGTGGTTTTCACAATAGTGAAACAGTTATAGTATACCGAAGATAAATACGGTTGGATCAAGCGATGAAATATTGAAAGAAATAAAGCTGGCTTATCTGACAAGGGAAAATATTCAATGGAATGTATTGTATTGTATTTTATTACATTATACTTTCGTTGTGTATACAATAATCTTGCAGGCATACTGTCATGTGGATATCTCTTCCAACTAAATTGAAAGTTGTTAAAGAGGACTTGGTGAAAACGAGACTTCCTTTATTTATTTCAAATCTGGGTTCAAACAGGAATCAAACCCATAATGGCTTACCAATTTGGGCACGGATTTCAGATGCTTGTGTCTCAATGAATAATATACACTTCTAATTTGAAGTTAAAATGAAATGATTCTCAATTTCTTGTAAGAAAAAACATCTCAGATTTTTAATTTAGACAGAAATTTCTCGGATACTATTCCAAAAGACGCTCGGTCCCAAGAAGGTACCTTTTCTGAGCCCAAGATAAATGTCGAATAGTTCCTTTGACCCTCGACTCTGGGGTACTTCAAGCCAATAATGTAGCAATAGCCCACATCCAGACTCCGGACTCCTGATTGACGATAACGATTCAATGGACCTCGGGAGATTTGGAAAGATTGCAATAAAAACGTAACTGTGCAAGTTTTCAGGTTTTATGGTCTGAAAACATATCCCCTGTTAAGTGAAGATTTCTTTAAATATATTTATTTTTTCTAACGTATTCTTTATTAACACTTCTCTGAAAAACTTTTTGGAGAATGATGATTTTTTCTTTAATTTATCAAAGGTTTCGGCATTGATGCTGTAAATCTTAATTTAAATATATTTAATGATTAATTATTTTAATATTTCATTAATTACATTACTCCCCGTTGCACGTGTTTTCCCTCCTATATCGAAGCTCTTTGCAGGTGGAATGATCTCGGCTTGTTACGAAATCAATACTTAGGTTCAACTGGTTTCATGTTTCATTGGTAGTGTGTGTGTGTGTGTGGTCTATATTGCCCCAAAATACAATATATTTTCAAAGTTTTTTTTTACTTATTATATCATATTATATGACCCAAAATAATGTTTTTAATTATGGTATAGATGTATTAATTATTGAATTATTTTAGATACATAAAGCGATAAGGAAAAGAACACGGAAATAAATAATCAAAGAATGCAAAAAATGTCATTCCTACCCTCAATTTTTTTTTCGGCTGAATAGACCACACATACTTACGAAGAAACGCCAAATCGACCGCATTACTTTCTAAATAAACCGAGAAATCACTATTAATCTGAAGAGAGCCTCGAGATAGGAGGTAGAAACATGTATCGGGGATTAATGTAGGTAGTGCAATACCAATCTAATTAATTATTGAATGTTTAGTGTATAATTCTTTTTAATTCCTACTGTCAAACTGAGTATTGTAATTAAAATAATTATCATAGTTAATAAATATTTTATGAATCATAACAAAATATACATTTTTTAAATATATATTTTTTTAGTTTGTTTGCTATTGCCACTCAATTTAATTTAAATTGAGTTTATTTTTTGTTACCAAACGTTATTACGATAATCAAATAAATCAGATGATTATTAATTCAAAACGTAGAATTTAATAAAACACCATTAAGATATTTGAGAAAAATACAACGTTTTTTTAAATATGTTTTAACCAAATGAAAAGTAATGGTTTTCTTAAGAATATTTATTTTCAATTATGCCTTGAAGTTCCTGAAAATGATTTCTTAGTATACGAGTATAAACACTCTTTATGCAACATTTTTTTCAGAATCATCGATAAATTGAAATCTATTGTTTTACTTTGCAAAAGAACAAGATAAATAAGAACAAGACGAGAGCTTCTGAGAAACTCAATCAACATAATCTTTATGATGAGAAAAATATCTACAGCTTGATCAATACGTTTCCAATGAAGAGTTAAACCATACACCTGCTTTGAGATATCAGTTAAATAAACAATCAATGTCATTTCAGATACTAATAACAGATAATTCAACTAGTAATAATAGCATACCCGTGGGTAACGTTTGACGCAAAAAAAAAACAAAAAAAATGATATCTCTTTGATAATTAAAAAGCATCTGCCTTAACATATTAATGTATCACAAACATTCTTTGTGAATCTGGTAATATTGATTTTTTTATGAATATTAAAATATTTTAGAAAAAAATATATTTAGAGAAAGTTCACCAAAGATATGGAGCGTGATATCTATGGCGCCCAAAAAAAAGTATGGAAGATGCTAAGAGATAAAAAGAAACCAATTAATGAATACGCTCAAACTAACAAGATTTCTATAGTGGAATGGGAAAAATACTTTAGAGACCTGTTGAACAACACATCTCCACCAGCAACTCCAAATATAATAATTAACGAACCCACGGCATTGGAGGAGAGTGAAATAGGACAAGGAATGAAAAGACTGTCATGACTATTTATTATTTTCTAAATTTTCTAATAACGGCTGAGGTGTCCAACGTATCCGAAATCAAGACGACGACGACAAGTTCAGACGGCTTTCGGCCTGATGACCATCGTGGCAAACTCCTTGAAATCAGATGAGAGTAGAGGCTACTCACAGAGAGCATGCCACCGGCTGAGGACTTCCTCGGATGGTCTGGCAGAGAACCGCGCACCTGAAGCCACAACGTGGCGACGTAGGTATGACGCAATAACAACTGCGTAATCTGGTCGAATAGATCGTGACGGAACGGAAAGCGGCTCCTGGATAAGGGAGAATTCCTGACAGGGAATTTCACCTTAACTGAATTTAAAAATATTAAATTAAACTCGAGTGTAACTATTAACTAAATGAATAACAATATTGCGACGAAAAGCGTGCAGTCAGAAGCAATGCTAGCCCGGAGAAGAATGCGCGTCCACCACCCACCACCTCGTCTTATAAATCCTCGGGTTAGGGAGGGGATTCGCTCTCTGCCCCTCACCTCAGGCCGAGAATAAACACCCCCGCGATGTCGATCTTTGGTGCACTTTCGGTGCAAACCGTAAACAAAGAAACGCGGACCTTGAAAGAGTCACGAGTTCTCTATTTCTTTCCAGAACACAAAGGAAGTTCGCGACTTAAATGCGCAATATAACACGTGCTATCGGAAGGGTACCTTTAACGGTATTCTTATGAATCCCTAATTTACTAGGCCGACCAGTTGTTTTGACATGGCGCCCGAGAAATTATTCTTTGAAATACTATAGCCATATTGAATTTAATTAAATTATAAAATATTCTCCCCACTAACTACTATAGCCATTTTGAATTTAATTACATTATAAAATATACTCCTCACAAGACTCAAAAATAGAAAAGCTCCTGGAAGTGATAATATACCAAACGAACTGATAAAATATGGCGGCAAAGAACTAGCGAAAAGTCTCCATAAACTATACAACTTGATCCTTGAAACTACAACAATACCAGATGAATGGAGGGCCAGTATAACGATTCCCATCTTAAAAAAAGGATAAAAACCTGATCCTGGCAACTACAGAGGAATATCTGTTTTAATCGCATTTCTCAAGCTCTTCACCAACATCCTAAGAATAAAATTAGAAGAACAAATTGAAAATAGAGATGAACAACAAGGATTGCGAAGAAACAGATCTACTACAGATGCTATATTCATACTGCGGCAAATTAAAGAAAAGTCTTTGGAATACAACAAGACTGCTTACCTTGCTTTTAATGATCTGACCAAAGCCTTTGATAGAATCCAACTAGAATATGTAATAATAATTTTGGTCGAAAGGAACGTGTCACCCTCCATCGATGGCGATCGACGACACACCGATTGAACAAGTAACAACATTTAAATACTTGGGTGCATAATATGTAATAATGACCTCTATGGCGAAATGCTTGAACAATCACAAAAGGCCGCAACTATTTCCGGATGTTTAAAGAACACTTTCTGGAAAAACCAGCATATGAACATCCAAAGCAAGGTGAGGATATACAAGACCTGTGTCCGCCCGATAATGACATACAGCATAGAGTCCAGAGCCGACACTGTCAGAACCAAAAATCTCCTTCGAACCAGCGAAATGAAGGTACTCAGGAGTATCGCTGGCAAAACCCTTCGTGATAGAGTACGAAACACAGAAATCCGAAGGACGTGCGAAGTTGAAGATATTGTCAGATGGGGACGACAGAGAAGACGACAGATGGGGACGACAGACGAAGTTGAAGATATTGTCAGATGGAACGAAGACGTATCCAGAATGGCGGAACCAAGAGCCGTTAAAATGGCCAGGGACAGTATCCCCCAAGCAAGCAGACCTCCAGGACGACCTCCCAAAAGATAAAAAGACAGCTGGCAGTCGACGTCGCAAGAGGCAAACAATGATGCCGGACCACAACAGTCCAACAGGCCTAAAATAAGATGAAGAAGAAGAAAAAAATATGCGTCCGTCTTATTAATTTATTTATTGAGGAACAAAACGGCACCTAAGTTCTTTAACTATATATCACAGTAACAATTATAAATCAAAAGATAACGCAATAAAATAAAAAAAATCTAACATTTCAGGATACATATGATATATTTTTCAAAATGCATGAAAATATATAGTACAACACGGAAAAATATCTAATTCAATTAACAATATAAGACTAAAGTAGAAAAAAACTATAACCTATTTTAAGGGCAACATATTAAATTTTAGGGCAAATTACGAATAATAATAGGCTTATGATAAAAAGGAATAACTAGTCTCTCAGTCAAAAACAAATTAAGGCAATGCCGGAGAAGAAGCTCAACAACATCTAAGCTCAACCTAAGCTCAACAACATCTATACTAAAAATATCCACCAAACCAGATAGGGAGTACCTTAATTGATGAATTATAACGCGAAACTATCGTAAACAAATTGCTTTTGATGCATTTTAAATTATATGTATTTTTGCACTTTTAAGATATTGAAGTAACACATTATACAATATTTTAACGGTTTGATATATTCTTCTGTAAATATATATGTTACTTGTAAAAAAGTAATGTTTCTTTGATATTTCAAATTAAGTTACATCTTTGTGGGTTGGATATTGTTTGCAAATATAATCCTATTCTCAATGAAAGCTTAAGCTTAATGTATTTTCCTTTGAATCATTAATGATTCTAATGAAAGTACATTTATTAGAATAATACTCGTACAAATACTATTATATTATTTATAGTTACGGTATTAACACTGTGGAGGTTCAGAGGCATTGATATTTGTTATAGTCAAACACTGTTTATTCCACTTGATATAACGGTAAAACGGAAGCACAAACAAGATGTATTGTTCGTGATCCCTTTATGGTGATGTAAAAACCTTGAAACCGGTAGCGTTATACCGTTATATAAGGTGGAATAAACAGTGTTTGACTAAAACAAATTACAGAAAAAAAAATACTATTAGTAAAATATAAATACTAAAAAAAACGTTCTTTACTATAAAAGTTGTTTAAGATTGTTCAAGTTTTGTTTCTATAGCTTTTATATTTTTTTATAAGCAGCGTGATTAATTTCTTTTCTGAAGAATATTTTCAAGAAAATATTCTCATATGTTCATTATCACAACTGATGGAAAGGGGTAAAACGAGCTTGGTCGGAGACTGGGCATGGCCAGTGAGGGGATTTTTTCATCATATCATTCCGAGGTCTATTTACTTTTTTTAAACAATAAAACTACGATCTTAACGTTAAATCAATCACCAAGTACGTGTGTGAGTGTGGTTGTCTATTGTGTAGTGTTGCCAACACGTGTAATGGCAAACTGCAAGATCCGTGCCTTCTCTACGAGGGTTGCTATTTAAGTTTTGAGATATGACAACACCACTGTAAATACGTCAAATCTGACATCAGCATAGTAAACTTTGACGTTTTTAATGGTATACGTGCTCAGAAAGTTTTGTCATACGAGTGCTATTTGCGTTGTTTACAGTGACTTGAAAAAATCATCTCGGCCAAAAATGGAATTAAATCGTGAACATTTTCGTGTGATGATTTTTTATGATTTTCGACGTAGACTAACTCAACAACAGTGTACTGATCAACTCGCTTCGACTTCGACCCGGGCCACTGTGTTTTGCTGGTTTTTATAATTCAATCATGGTCGTAGTTCGCTCCGGGACTAATTTCGTGAAGGTCGTCCAAAATCGGTTGTTGTGCCAGAAAAAATCGATGCTGTGCGTGAACTGATATTGCAAGATCGTCATGTGACTTATCGTCAGATTGAGGCATGTTTGAGCATTAGTTCCACTTGCATACATTTAATATTGCATGAACATTTGGCCGTCAAACAGATTTGTTCGCGTTGGATACAGCATAATTTGACAATCACTCAAAAAAAAGCTCGTGTCGATTGGCCCAAACAAATGTTGAAAAAATTCGATCGCGGTGCTTCAAAAGAAGTCTATAAGATTGTGACAGATGACAAATCATGGATCTATGCATATGAGCCAGATACTAAACAGCAGTCGACTGTATGGGCCTTTCAAGACGAGCCAAATCCAACAAAAGTTGTTCGTCCTCAAAGCATTTCGAAGCAAACAGTGGCTTGTTTCTTCGGTATAAATGGTCATGTCACAATATTATCTTTAGTGGTATGTTGTACGGTCAATTTTGAATGGTACACTCCCATTTGTTTGCCAGAAGTGTTCGGAGAAATGAGGAAAATCAACCGCCGAAGACAGATTATTCTCCACCACGACAGTGCAAGCTCTCACACATCGGCTCAAACAAGTGACTTTTTGAGCACTCAAAACATCTAATTGATGGGTCATCTACCGTACAGCCCTGATTTGGCACCCAATGACTTCTTTTTACTCCCGAACATCAAAAATAAATTGCGAGGTCAACGTTTTTCAACGCCTGAAGAAGCGGTTGATGTGTTCAAAACGCATTTTTTGAAGCTACCTCATTCGGAGTGGAAAAAGTGCTTCGAAAATTGGTTCAAACGCATACAAAAATGTATTGATCTTCATGGAGAGTATTTTGAAAAACAATAAAGCCATTTTCGATGATAAAAATTTGTTTTTACTTGTCTGTCTCAAAGCTTAAGTAGCAACCCTCGTAATGGTTCTAAGCCTGAATCAATCTTTAGGTTAAATACAATATTGTCACCCAACCACGCTTTTCATGAAAATTTTCATACGAATGATGAAGGGGTTTAATGAGATATTCTAAACTGTACTATAAACGAGCAAAATAAACGCATCATTAATACAAACAGAAAACTAGGCCCCACCATAGGAAAATTATAGAGGTTCTTTGAACTAGGCGGCATAAACCCTTTACAGGTCGATGCATATGGTATTGCTACCCCACGTGCTAGTCCGGTCCCGATCCTAAAGACAGGACAGGTCGTGTCAGCGTTCTAGGTCCGGTTCGAAAGGGTTACCTGCAGACGTGACTAGCTTGACAATACTTCCGGACAGAGACGTGTTGTAAATAAAGAAGGCGCGGGTTAAACCATAGATAAGCCACTGTGAATTGAACGTTAATATGCAAACAAGATCCAACCCTCATTTAATTTGTTTTGAGATAATTGAAAAACAGGATTTATTAGTATGGGTTTGTACGGAATGAATAGTCTGAGACGAACTTTAATAGTGAAATACGCATTTCAAAAGCTTGAGGAGGTGCATCGATGTGGAATAGGTTAAATATGTGTATCGAGACAGAAAAGTCTGGCAATCTGGCCACTTTACTTACCCCAGTGGGGAAACGGTGTAATGGTATTAATGTAATATATAAAAGGTTGCTATTTTGACACATATTAGATAAATTTATGTTTATTCGATATTTCGAATAAACGCATTTCAATGTAATTTGATGTTGGTTCCGTTTTGCATACATACGTCGAATTGTAATGAATTACAAAGGCGTATTTAGACTATTAAAAAAATAGTGTTACAGATTTAGAATTTTTCAAATCAAACTGTAGATACTGAAACATATTATCCACGGGTGTTCGTAAACGTTCATCAGTTATGCAAATACAGGTGTTCTTAAAATATGTTTGCACAATTTTACACCGTACCGTTTACTTGAACTAGAAACAGGAATTTGTCATACCACGCATTCGTGAAGAGTTTAGAGATGAGTGGGGTTTTATTTCCAGCAAGATGGTGCATCTTTCCACTACCATCGTGATGTCAGGACCAGTAGCGGCTGGCTTATTAGTGCTTTCGTGCGCCGAACTACTGAATGTATATAACAATAAACACCTAAAGAAGTATGGCGAAAATGTATATTATCATAACAATATTTATGAAAAATAAATATATTTATGTCGACATGGCTCACTACAGTATGCAACTCGATTTGCTAGAGCACATTTGTTGTATACATGTGTTTTGCATCTGGACGCAATCTGCGAGCAGGTAGGAAGATACCCGCTGTCCGTGCGTATTTGAACGAGACCCAAATATTATACAATCCCCTAGTAATTAAAAGAGAACAGAAAATCTTGAGACAGCTATATTTGAATAGGAATTTCTAGGAATTCTTAGTCTTTGTAGTGCGTGCACGAAATATCCGAGTGATCCCGGAAACACCCGAGGGGCGCGTATGACAAGTCACTGGGATAGTAATACATCAATTTAAAGTTTTTTTTAAATATGACCACCGCAGAGAAGGGATGATTTGTTCCTAGCGTTCAAACTGGGGCGTCTTTTTAGTACATGTATCTTTGCGAGTATATGTCTCCAAATTAACAAACGTTTTTGCTTACCTAATTAGGTACCGACTTTCTTTCTTTATTGTTTTGTTTAGTTAACTTGTAATAAATTCCGTTTTCGATTTCAATGATATTTTTGCAGCGTCGTCACGTGGCTAAACGCTTTTCTAACTATCTATATAATATTATGAGCCATTTGCAGGATAAACATAACTATTTCGATTATTTATTGTGTTTGTTTGCGTAAATTTTTCCAAAAAATTCTGCCACACTGTGATATTTTATTCAAACAATTGCAATTTAAAAAATTAGATCCCGTTATAATTCGTAACAATATCAGTGAGTTTGAAAAATGTGTAAATCCACGGACAATTTTCTTGGACCACCGACTAAACGAATAAAAACCTCGAAGTCAAGTAATTTGTAAAGAAGTCTGCGATACAATTTTGTGTGAAATGAAACAACGTTTTGCATTCAGTAATCACCTAACTGCAGCAAAATTATTCTATAGCAAAAAAATTACTGAGTATAGGTCAAAATTTCCCGAACATGATTTTATTTTGACGGTAAAAACATACGATTTTTTAAATAAAGTTCAATTCAAAGGTGAACTCAGTGCAATTTATGTTCGCGATGATTTTGCCAATGCTAATGGCGCTTTGTCTATTTTACAACTTTTTTATAATACTGGTTTACTAGAAGATTTTTCTCAA
Source organism: Odontocerum albicorne (assembly GCA_949825065.1). Taxonomy (NCBI): domain Eukaryota; kingdom Metazoa; phylum Arthropoda; class Insecta; order Trichoptera; family Odontoceridae; genus Odontocerum; species Odontocerum albicorne. The sequence continues at coordinate 22,332,942 of OX463848.1, read as the reverse complement.
ACTGTAAAGTTACTTAAACTCGTATGCACTATTCCAATGACTTAATGTTGAGAGTGAAAGGTGTTTCTCTACGTTAAAAAGGATAAAATCATTTTTGAGAAATCCAATGAGCCAGGACAGGACAGACTGAACGCTTTACTAGTATCAATATGAAGCTACGAAAAAGAGCTAATTCATTGTGTACCTGATTTTAATAAGATTCATTGTGTCTTCGCTAAACAAAAAGAGCGGAGAATAGAACTTATTTATAAATAGGTATGTAATTTTTTTTCATTTGGTATTTGGATACCTACTCTGGTGAACCCCCAATTATTTGGTCCACCGGCCGCCACTGGTCAGGACCTATCCTGATGAAAGTTTGCCGAATAGATGGATTGGACGTAGACTTAGCATTAAATATCCCTCGCGTTCCTCAGACCTTACGCCAATGAACTTATTTTATGAAGACTTATCAAATGTAAAATGTAAAGTACAAAACCAGCAACTGTTAATGAATTGAGATCAGCTATTGAAAGATAATACGCCCAAACACCAAAATAAATTATTCATATTGTTTGCAATTCTACGGTATCAGCAGTGCATGGACCAATACCACTTTTATTTCGAGCATTTTTGATAAGTAAAAAAAATGGGTCCGTCTCTTTTAATTTGAAGTTTTAATCATAGATATATTTTTATAAATACTGAATTTATAATAATTTAAAGTGTGTAAACATTATTTTTTAAAGACATCCTGTATGTCTATTTTATACAATATAATAAAATTGTAGCATTATTCACGTGTAACTAATTGTGTGTACGTAGGAAAACAAAATGTTCTTTTTCTCGAATAATGACGATGAACCCCTATATGTGAAGTATACGCCAGTGTCAAGTGATGCCCACTTCATAGGATCTAGTTAGTTCTGTTCACATGGGTGAGGTATCGGCACACTTGAGTTGCCGTGTCCGTAGTTGGTATTTTGAGTATACCTACTAATTGCAACTCGGCCCGAGATTACTGTTATCTAGTGAGATTCCATGAAGTGCTATTTTACAACTAAACTAGATGCTTTACAGCTAAATTAATATGAATATTATTAGGTATGCAGTTAGCCAGCGAATGATTTCAATTTAAACTATGATCATCGATATAAATATATATATTTAGTTACAAATTAATTTTATTTTGGTTGATGAAATATATGGTGCGATTAATTATGGAAGCACTATTGATACTCAACAGGTAGGGGAGATTTTAGGAGAAGAATAATTTGGTTTGTTTATTAAAGAAAGAACAAAATGTTTAAAGAAAGTAACTATTGATCAAGTGAAAAAAGGAATTCTATGGATAATTTCAGTCCTTCCTATGGTACAAAAGCATTATAAATGAAATTTCGAATGTAGTATGCTAATATCTACAGGTGTCATAGAGGCAGCTCAGCGCTGTGTTAGAAACATTACAAAGTTCAGTTCAGATGATTTATTTTTCCGTAATTACTATTCCTTAGTAGTAAGAAATCATATAATACGTCACACCAATCTCCAGACAATAAGAGTTCTGTAGTTGAATTTGAAGTTCAGTCTGTCATGACGATTCTTGATACATGCTCTAGAATATCTAATTGAGCCAGCTACGGAGAGTATTCAGCTCCACTTCTTAGCAAATTTTTGAAAAAAATCATACATTTGAATAAGCTTCTCTGGTTAAATAGACTAGTATTTACAAATTTTGGTTCATGATTTTCAAGGACCTCAACTAAATAGTGTCTGAGAACATCTTTGAATTTTGCCTTAATGATTTCTCTCCTAGTCGAGCTCTGAAATCTGTCATCGTTTCGTCGAGTCATTCTTTTTATTGGAATATTCTAATTGTGAAGTTAGTCCTTGGATTTAATCTGAAAGCGTTCAGAGGAAATCTAAAAAGCTTTCTTTATAAGTTATCAATGTGCTCTCGGGGTGGCTCATCGTCACTAAACGACTCCAAAGAATAAATTTTCCCCATCGTCCAAAAGACGACCGAAAGTTCATGATTTCATAAAATCACCTTGGACATTATGTCAACGTGATATCTATCTAATATCTATATCGTTTTTTTATATAACTGTTATATACGTGAAATAATAATACATGAAAAATGAAATATATGGCAATATAAAGTAAAATTAGGACCAATAAAACATGTGGTAAACCTGTAATGACTAATGCTGTTGAAATAAAGAGTTGATACCAGACGGACGAAGGCATTTCGTCGAGTAACAGATATGAAGGTCTTGCGATGTATGATTGGTTTAAAACACTGAGAAAAAGAACAAGGAAAACAAAATTTAGGAGAATGTGTAAAACCGAAGAGATTGTAAGATAGGGAAGGCAAAGAATACGTTATTGGCGGAATTACGTTCAAAGAAAGGAAAAAAAACTCGGATTTCACGTCAAGTCTCTCGTGGTTACCCAATACTCGTATAATGTCGATCACCAGGCAGACCCCAAAGATACAGAGTTACAGTTTCATTTTAACCCACACATCACATTATTAAGCTTTGATTCAACGCATTGATTGTTTTATTTAATGAAACTACATCACAGACTGTTTGTCATTATAGATAGGCAGACAAGAAAATATCGTGAGATGACAATTAAGTTTGAAGGACGTTTATTTAACAAAAGATTCTTGGTTAAAAACCAATCGCTGTTCTTTCATACGTCAGGATCCGATCCATATATGTGTGGTTGTTAACAACGCATTGGCATCAAAGATTACACACACAAGTGTAGCATAAACATGTTTAACAAAACAGAAGCCATTACACGCAATTATATTACTCTCGTTTTAAAAATGTGTATTTTTGAATTTTGCGAACTCCAGTATTCTGAAACTTCAAATAAACTGGATTGAAAATTCTCCGTGTTAATGTAGCAACAGATAATTTTAGATAAATTATACAGCTTCAATCTAATAATCAGGTACCTTCATAATTTAAACAATTAATCTGTCAACCAACGTGTGTTCGAATCCCGAGTTAGAGCGCCCATGAGGAGAGTCTGCTCTCTAAATAGAGATATATAAACTGTCCTTTTATTATTATTATATTTGACAGTCCACAGCTCGCAGTTCTGCAAGAAGAAAAAAAACAGATATACACATTATGTGGAAAATAAAACTTTCGATGTATTATATAAAAATCTAGGTTATTATAAAAAAAGGTTAATCCCTGCGGACTGATACGTATTATTAGATTTAAAAAATATTCCTTTCATCAGATAATCTCGGCGAGCTTTTAAGCATGATGAATATGTAATCCTTAACGTTCACGTGGGTACCACAATGGGCCCCTGGCCACTCTGGTCTGCGCAGAGGTTAAACCCATCGGTGGATTAGAATGGGTCGTGCTGAATGGGTCTGGGAACTATTGAAACTGTTCAACTATCTAAAGCATTGCTGGTTGAACCAGGGGGGGGGGGGATGGGATTGAAATTTGAAATATTTTTGTCATTCTACATTTATACCGGTTTACACTCTTTCGATATACGGATATTATGTAAGTATTTTTAAATTTTTTTTATTACTGATATAAAAAAAATCATGTAATTTTTCTTCCGTGTCCCTGTACGAAGACTATACTCGTCAGCCAGGATATAGCGTCAGGTGTCAACTTCTGTAGGCTTCTGAGAAATATATGTACAGTGGACACTTTATTACTATGTATAAACTTGTGTGTTCTTACTCTAGGTCTTCTCGCACTCATGGCATGACTTTAACATGCCCCACGTGTGAATTTATATAATCTCAATACAAAACGAAACTCTGTCCATGATGCACATTTTGTATTACTGTAGAAAATTCTACTTTAGTTGCATATAATACGATCTGGTGGGTTTATAGCTATGTGACAATCAACCTGAATGGTGTTTAACAAGCTTTAAATAAAAATCAAATTAAAAAAAAAAAAACTGAGTACAAACGGGAATTGAACCCATGTCAGCGAAGCAGATAAAATACAAATACCTTCAGTTACCTGAAGTTTACAGCTACAGCTGTTTCATATGTCTATGTGTACAGAAAGATGGACAAAGTTGTTATAGAGATAAGTTTTTACTATTTTTTTTATATTTGGCTCTTTAAATATTACATATACACGCACCATCACGCCGTTTTCTTGTTGTGACAGGCAGAGAAGATAGAGCGCCAGACTTTACTATCTCGATACATTTAGCCTCATACCGATTATATCTTCTACCAATTTATATCCTTGCTTTTCTTTCTTTCAAAGTTTCATTCCCTTGATACAACAATAATTCCCTGGTTTCCTCTATCACGTCTTCCAGTCACACTTCAACAGTATATTTTCTGAAATTTTCTTCGATCGATATAGATACAGTTTAGTACATGCAGAGGTGATTTACATATAATACGAAATATTGAAGGAGGTAATCGAGCGAAATAAAAGTTTCATACCTGGAACATATTGAAATACTTTCATACTTAAAGTATGGGACAAGTTGAGTACCTTGCGAAGAATATCTTGCATTATAATGTTTGAAAAAGTAAGAAATCATCAAATAAATTATAACTTTTTGCTAGAGACTGTTATAGAGGTATTATTAGCACCCAGATTGTTCAATATTTATATGGATTCACGAGTAAAGGAGCTACAGAGATAATAGGAGGCAAACAAATGTCGAATGTGAATGTATGCGGATTGCTGTATACATATGACATGGTACTGTTGGCGGAGAGTGAATATGAATTGCGGAATTTGATAATTGAAAACTGTTAAATGAAGACAAACGCAACCATCACACTGATAATTTTTTTTCATTAATTAACAATCCGTAAAACTAGCTAATTTACCTTTTATTTCTAAGTTTCATTATGATTACATTACTTGCGCTATTTACTACACACTGTTACTATACTAGCTATATAATAAAATAGGTAATCATTGGAGTAAACAATTTATATCAATGACTTGGCCTTGCGAATGTAATAAAAAAAATCTCAGATTTTTTTGTACATGTACCTTACTTTTACTTTCGTGACAGTTTGAGAAACGATACCCTAATGTATTGAATTTTAAACTTTCTGATAATCAGGAATATTAAAAAAATATATTTATATAACATTAATACGTAAAAGGACAAAATGAGAATTTTGTCATTTTACGTTGACCGTCTATAGAAAATTATATTCCTTTTAGAAACAAAATTGAAAATATAACTGATTTCTTTGCATTATGAGAGAAAAGGGTAAAGACCATTAAATTGAACATGATTTATCGCATGTATCCTTTATTATATTAAGCCTTTCTCAAAAGTGTAAATGTCAAAGGGCTAAATTTTACTTGGAAGAGAAAGTTTCAATCAATATAGTCTTTATAGAAAATTGAACTTGTGATTTAATTCAACCTTTTGAGAAAGTTTTGTTGATTGACGCACTTAGAGGTTGAACCCTTTGGAGATTTTATGAACTCTTGCAAAATTAACTTACTCTCAAGGGATGACATTTTTTTCGATGAAATAATAATGAGATCAAAGTTACTTGTAAGTGAGATGCTAGCAAGGTGTTATTTAATGAAATAATCTTTAGCCGAAAAGTGAATTGGGACAAATATAGATTATAAATATTCTTGTTAAGATATGTATTAAAACAATGAAGATACGTTTTTTATGATGAGGTATAGTTATGCAGTTTATGGGGTGAACTCCAGTAAATAATATCTCCTAAATCTATAAAAAAAATCGTTTTTCCCTTTATATATTTATTTATTTAACACTTCATTGTAAAAACAATCAGGCGGGCTTATTGCAAGTTTGTTTTTATGTATCGAAAGGACAAAAAAAAAAGGTGGCAGGGTTTTAGAAAAATGCACGAAAAACCCCCGACTCCGAATTTCCCTATACCAGTTGTTCCTGGGTTCAAGTCCCAGTCGTGGCATTTTTCCATGTTTTTTCTGAGACAATTCCATATATATTATTTAGATAAAACAACAACATATATACATCATAAAGATAAAAAAAATCTATCTTCTTAAAAGGTAACTCTGGAGGTTATATTTATTTGAAAAAAAAAGTAATAATAATTGTGTAGTGAGGTAATTTATTGACAGTTGCTAAAACCATGTGAGATATTAATAAGACTATTTAATGTTCAAAATGTATAGTACTGCAAAATTATATGCTGATTCTAAATAATAATTTTTGAAGTTTGTCACAATTTTTGAGAGTTGGGCTTATGATTTATATTAATATATAATTTGTATATTCAACCTATTATTTAGAGTTGGGCTTATGATTTATATTAATATATAATTTGTATTATATTTGTATATTCAACCTATTATTTAGAGTTGGGCTTATGATTTATATTAATATTAAATTTGTATTATATTTGTATATTCAACCTATTATTTAGAGTTGGGCTTATGATTTATATTAATATACTCGTATAATTTGTATTATATTTGTATATTCAACCTATTATTTAGAGTTGGGCGTATGATTTATATTAATATATAATTTGTATTATATTTGTATATTCAACCTATTATTTACAGTTGGGCTTATGATTTATATTAATATATAATTTGTATTATATTTGTATATTCAACCTATTATTTAGAGTTGGGCTTATGATTTATATTAATATATAATTTGTATTATATTTGTATATTCAACCTATTATTTAGAGTTGGGCTTATGATTTATATTAATATATAATTTGTATTATATTTGTATATTCAACCTATTATTCAGAGTTGGGCTTATGATTTATATTAATATTTAATTTGTATTATATTTGTATATTCAACCTATTATTTAGAGTTGGGCTTATGATTTATATTAATATACTCGTATAATTTGTATTATATTTGTATATTCAACCTATTATTTAGAGTTGGGCTTATGATTTATATTAATATATAATTTGTATTATATTTGTATATTCAACCTATTATTTACTTCTCATGTGGGCGACTTCAATAAAAACATAAACTTTGACAGAATCACTTTACCCTAATTATTCTTAAAATTTTTAGACATATATTTTTGTTAGTACTCAAGAAAAAAAATTAAGTTGTTTAATATATTGGCAATTAATTGTTTCCTATCTTAAATTTAGCCAATCAAATATTATATAATTTGCAATCGGTAATCTATTATATTTCCAGTAAGTATAATATAATATATTAACATCCTTCTCCGTTTCCGTTGTTTATATGTTATACCATATAATACTTTATTAGTTTCAGTTAATAACCTTTGAGCTCGTGTAGCCGACGATTTTTCAAATTCAAGATATTCCTTAAAATTAATCTGACTCAAAAATCATCCGATTTTCGATTAAATTGACTCAAAGGATAAACAGACATATGTTATTTTCTACAACGAAATAACCATACAATTTTATAGGGTTGTAAATATATATTTTTATGAGCATTTATAGCGTAATCATTGAATCGTGTCTGGTGATTTTTAGTGATCATTATTGATTGTTAAAAATATTGCATCACATCTAACGGGCTAAAGAAAAACAACGTTTGTACACCTTAACGTGTTCATTCCAGTCGGATGTGTTATTCAAATTTTAAGATATAATGAGCACACACAGTGTTTAATATTTGCGACAGTGTACGATGACTGCGCATATGTGTAGAATACACTTCGGTCGGATGGGTACAGTATCTTACTATATACTTATTCTGTTCAAACTATTATGCACATATCGCACATTCTTAAGGCAAGGGTTCACAACTCAAACTATTATACACATATCGCACATTCTTAAGGCAAGGGTTCACAGCTCAAACTATTATACACATATCGCATATTCTTAAGGCAAGGGTTCACAACTCAAACTATTATACACATATCGCACATTCTTAAGGCAAGGGTTCACAACTCAAACTATTTTACACATATCGCACATTTTTAAGGCAAGGGTTCACAATTCAAACTATTATACAAATATCGCACATTCTTAAGGCAAGGGTTCACAACTCAAACTATTATACACATATCGCACATTCTTAAGGCAAGGATTCACAACTCAAACTATTATACACATATCCCACATTCTTAAGGCAAGGGTTCACAACTCAGAATCAGCAAATAGGAAAATTATGGGAAATAAAATTTATCTTCAGAGCATAAGCAGTTGGACAAAAGTAACACGCGACGTACTCTTGTCATCTATATCTGTATTACACATTTCAGGCTAACAATTCAATATATTTCCAAAACAATGGCTCCTTAAGGTCTATAACCTATCGGTTTTATTGCCATGATGCAATCTCCTCTAACAGGAAATATGTTCAAGAGGCCTTACGTAAAAACCAGATTTAAACCTATATAAAACCATATGTGTCCCAACGGGAGACAAGCGTTTTACCACGGAGCTACGGAGAAAGTATGTTATGATAAAATAAAGTAATCTCGGGATTTTTAAGACCGGAATATTTTTTAATGTATTGATTACAATATCCAGATATCGGTATCTTAATATTTTTTAAACGGACTATAGCTTTTTTTTCCTTTTGCTAATGAAAAACAATTAAACAAATAACATTTTGTAATTTAATTGGTAAAGCGCTATTGATAACATGAACTTCTTCTCATGCCATATCAGGTTCCCTCAACGTCGTCAATCACTTGAGCTAATGCCTCTTTGTTTTGCGCGTAATGGTCTCCTTGTGTTTCGGTTCCGGAGCCAGGACATCTGTCTTCATCCAGCATCGCAATGACACTTAATTTTCCTTTGAGTAAGACTTGGTATTAAGAACCACGTAGAACATGCCCCAAGTACTGACATATCCTTAATTTTCATGTAAGTCAGCAGCTCTCTTTAGTTGAAGGGGATGTTGGTGAGCATATTCACGTATGCCCAAGGAATTCGAAGTATTCTCCTATGAATCCACATTTCAAACAATTAAAATTGGTTTATGGTGTTGATCTTGAGGGTCTATTTGAAGATGAATGAAATATTACTTTTTACGTTATCTTAGCTTCACTTTTAAGGCGCACAAATATTTATTTCTGCCTTAGGATAAATGAAGTATAAATAAAAGTCTGTTATTCCACTTACATACCGTTTCGGGATTAAGTGTAAAATATTTGTCCTGGTGAATATTTAATTAGAATAACTAGATAATGTTTAGCTTTACTCTTTATTTTAATACAAAGATTCGTAAAATGAAACTCGATACCTTCTATAAATTTAAATATTTTTAATACTCATGTAAAAATAACTCATTTATCTGGATTTACAAAGTGTTTCTTCTTCTGTAATCTGGCTACCATTAAATTTATGAACTTAATGATAAATATAATATATTTGGGTGGGCGTTCACTATTTGGGTGAGCGTTTAATATAATTGAGAGTATTTTAATATCTTTCAAGGTTTTAACTTCCATTTTAATGAAATTTTATTATGAAAAGACATATCGATATTGAAACGGTAGGCAGTAGTGATATTTTTCCAAAGAAACAAATGTAATTACGGTTATGAAAGAGGAAGCGATATCATCGAAAAATAATTAGCCAGATTATTTCTTAGAAATGTGGCAGTTCACTCTATGTGCTATCTACTATATTGGATACTTCAAAAGGAAATAACATTTATGCGCAGTAATTTGTTTATTTCTAGAACATTTATTTTACCTTCTTAATAGTACGTTTTAATTTTGTTTTAAAGTACGCTCAAGCTGAATTGATTTTGTAAAGGTTTATTTACATTTAATTTTCCACATTACTAGACGTTTTTTCCCCACATTATCAATAGAGTTCCTTTTTGAACTTTTGCTTGCAAACTCTTTTTATCTTATGATTTTTTGTAAAAAATAATGATTTTTACTGACGTTTTGCATTTACCTTAAATACATTTTTTGAGAACTTTTCGGGAGATTATTGTTCTAAAATTGAGGGGACATATCACTAGATAAAAACATCTTACACTATTATTAAACTTCCTGCATTCAAAAATTTCTGTAAATATACTGGCAACTTGCTAGACTGGTTGTACTCCAGATTATAAGCCGCTCTTTATTTACTGTATCATACAGTGAGTTATTTCCCTTTTCTCCAAGATGTTGGGCCTTAACCTTTCTCTCTCTGTACTAAAAAAATCTGCCCGTTCCGGTGTTGTGTATTCAATACACATGTAAAAATGAGCGATTAAAAATCGGAAATATAAGAATATTCATAGCCAATCGCTTAAATTAATTAAATTTCAAGTCAAATGAGAAAATAATTAAAGTTTAATTGCTAAATACATGAAAAAAAACATCGGCCAACGTTCACAAAGCGGGCTCTACTGAGCGAGAGAAGCGAGTGAACTGAAATTCTATTTCTTGCGTTCCCATATACCGAAGTAGAGTGAGAGTGAGACGTGAATAGCATCGCTTCGGTTTTTTAGAATGAATGTACCTACGTCACACACTGGCACACGTTTGATTGTATTGGTGAATTTATTCCCGATTTTCACAAAATATCTCTGATGTGGCCGATAAGTGCTAATTATTATAAATATAATTTTTTCATTCAATGCGTAAATGTATTACGGAGGAATACCTAAAATCTGAACCCAGTATTTATTATATTTATAGAGTTATTAAAGTATTTAGAAGCAATGTGTACTAGTTACACATCACATGACAGGAAGGGTTAAGTCCGTCGTTACTACTAATGTTTCACACTCAGATATATTACCATTGAAGGAGAATTATCTTAGGACAACTTTAACGTCAATAAATGACGCCGCGTTTATTCCGTTCCGTTCCGTGGTTGCAGTCCTAAGACTGGTTTGCAGCAATTTGAACTCTTCTCCTCCATTCCCCCCTGTCCTGTGCGGCTCTTTTTAAGTCTGTGTATGTTGAGCAGCGCACGTCCACCAACAGGTCCTCCAGGTACTCTCGGCGTGGGCGTCCCCTAGAGTTTGTCCCCTCGGTCATGCCCTCCATTATGGCATGCAAGTTTATGGCACGCGTTTATGCACAAGTTTATGGCACGGTCATGCACTCCATTATGGCACGCGTTTATTATAAATAAAGATTTCGATCTTCAAGTGTAAATCGCAATGCATGGGACGTTGCCCCCCATAACAGCTTGGGTAGTGGGGAATGAAATTTTACTAAATATTATTTCAAATATCAAGTATTTAAAATCTCCAACCTTCAATGAAGGACACTTTTTAATTAGCGCATCCATCATAAGCCTCAAAGTAGCGTGGGTGATGAGCGTGGGTGAAAAATCATATTGCGCTCGTCAAGCGTTAGTTTATCTGAGAATAACATTTAAAATAAATAAACTAAGTATATCGAGTTGATGCAATATGTATTGTTGGTTTAAATTGAATATAATTCGATTATATCACTACCTATGCTGTTATGAAGAACAAAATATGTCCCCACCGAGCGCGATGCACATTAATAGATCGACATATCCTTTCTTTATTATGAGTGCGACGTCACTTAGTGACGAAGAAAGGAACTGCTCAAAGAAACTCCTTCTTCGGCGGAGACACACTTAAATGTGGAAAACATGAACTTTAGGTTCAATACCACAGGAAAAGAAAATATGTCTTGCAGTACAGTAAATATACTTATAAAGTGACTAGAGGCCTGGAGCTATCAGCAAGTTGCCTGTACGAGTACTTTCGCAGAAAACTTCGAATCTAATAACATTTCATAACTTCGAATAACCATAGATGAACTGCAATATATGTGTATTGTATAATATGACAGTAACTACAGGTCGTAGAGAATTCGTAATTGTTCATATGCTAGCGCTTTTCAAACGGTGAAGTTCAACAAAAGGTGGATAGTTAGATGACGCTTTCGATCATTATGACCATGCAATAGCGTATCGAATTAAGATTGCCTGGAATTATTTAAACTTTCGAATATTCCGCGGCTACCCAAGACGCCGAGAAACATACTTTGGAAACCTCTGATTAAAGTAATTTAAATCTTCGTTAAACACGTTATCCTGATGTTAAGGACGGAAGAAAATTGCAGAAATGTTTTCAAAATCTATTCAGAGAAGTAGTTTGTAAGATTTACGACAACGTAGGCAGGACTTTTATAAGGTTGAGAAACTTGTATTCTTCTAGATCTTTCCCATCTACCTTACTAAATCCTACGGAAATATCCTAATAAATATGGGACCCGTCCCGAAAAGTTTAGTAACCTTTTCTATTTACCCTCAGGGGTCAAAACAATTATTATAAAATTTATAGTTAGACTGAAAATAGAAACGACTTTAAGACTGTCCATTGCGTGTCCCTAGTTATTATTGTTCGATGATATTTGTCATTTTGATCCGTATTTTATTTGCCATATTAGCAGATATTTTAACGGTTATGGTTCTTTATAACCTTATTTTGTGTCATTGTAACGATCTTCTTTTTGTAAGTCATTGATAGTTTTCCTTGTATTTTTAGGGTGTCATGCAAGTCACCGAGCATATATCTCTTTCGCAGGTTATAAACTACCTCAGGTATTCTAGCTAACTGGAACTGGTTTCTCGTCATTCAGTGGAACTCGTTTGCTCTTAACCCTGTCCAGTTGTTGATGTTCCGAATTAAAGGTAATTTTTTCCATTCCCAACCATCGGTTACCCCTCATTTACCCGTACTTTTTCCTTTGTATTTGTTTGTATTTTGGGCCGTAGATAAATTGACCGCTAATCTATTTTGTAGCGCTTAACAATGCAGTGACGTTTACTTCCTATGTAGATTGTTTTCAAAACCGTGTCATTACTTAAATATTCTGTCCAGAATATCTTAAACAGCATTCGTTAGCACCGCATCTTGAATATAACCGGCTTATTAGCGTGCATTTTTCTCGAGCAAGAACTGACCACACATAGTGGCGTACATTTATCATGTGAATATTCAAACACAATTTTCAATTAACGAGAGTTATTTTTATTTTCATAAGAGTGTATTTTCTTGCATTTTTTACTGTATTTTTTTATTATACACTAAGTATAATTAATAATTTAAAATCGTATTAATGGAAATGCGAATCGAAGAGTAAATAAAGTATTAATCAGCATGATGATGACAATTTCAACTAGTATGTACATATACCCTCCGTTATATTTCAACTAGTATGTACATATACCCTCCGTTATATTTTTTTGTCACCTAAAAAGAAAAAGAATCAACATTTTTTACAAACGGCGCGAAATATAATAACTTTTCCATTTTAATATTTGATTGAGCATTTTGCCGAGAATATTGTGTCCCCGTTTATTTTAATTTAACTTTTTTTTCGTATTCCTATTTATTCAATCGACTGAAAATTTTGCGGACATGGCTGCGAATATAAAGGGATTATTTGCATTTTTTAATTGAAATGGTTTAAAAAAAATGCTCACCGAAAATTCCGTTCAAATGTTATTTCGTATATTTGAAACATTTCCTCTTTTGGATGCAATATTCAAATCCAATGTAATATGTTCCGATATCTTTGATGAATATTGATGAGAGTAAACACATGAAAGTAATTGTTTTTTTTCACATTTATTCAAATATCTTCATTCACTTATGTGTTGGTAATTTTTTTACATTAATTTGAGAAATATCATGAGTTCATCAAAAATTTCTTAATTAATTTGCAAATTTTTCCAATGCAGAAATATTTCCAACAGTTTCCTAACTAACCCAGTGGTTCTTCATCCGAAGGCTCGATAACTGGTGCTGATGACCATATTATCTCTCGGCTACGCTTTTTAACATTAACACATCATCATAGTCTTAACAATAATACTTAAAGGACAATTTATAAAGCGCATTTTAGAGACTAGACTCAAAGGCACTCTAACAAGGGATTCTCACCTATTATAATTATAATTGACAGATTAAAATTGTGATAAAAAAAAAACAAGTTGAGTGTAAGAATAGGAAGATGGTGACTGCGGCCATTACGTAGGTAATTTTTCGCGTCTGTGTATGTTAAGTAAAACATATTTGGTTAGAAAATCGCAGAAAACTTATCATGGGAAAATGAACTTCAAAGAAACCTTCGTAGATATTTCAATATGTGGTAGTAATGTCCATATGTATAGAGTTAAGATATAAAAAGACTTCCCAAAAAGGGTTGTCTTCCTCAGTCTGTACACATCACCCATATCTCTAATACTTGAATGATAACAAAGATCGATCCAATTGAAATATTACAAACATCAACTGAAAATAAAGGTCATCAATTTATCAACATTCATATTAGTTGTAATTTATTTTTATCAAACACTGTTTACTCCACTTTTTTGTAACGGTATAACCCTACCGGTTTCAAGGTTTTCACCTCATCTTCAAGGAAGCACAAACAAGACAAAAAATTACAATGTCTTTAAACCTCCACAACGTTAATGCCTTAACTATTACAACATTCATATTAGTATTACATAATACTAATATGAATGGTGCAATAACAAAATATACTCGTTAAAATGACTGAAAACAGACTGTTATCGACTTAAACTAATCAAGAAATAATCTTTACTTTATCTTATATGGTAATATTAGAAATGCTTAACATTGGAAGTATTTCAACCGCATTTTCTTATTTCATAGTTCTCTTTGTTCTGAAAAAATAAAAATCCATTTAAAGCCAATTCTGATATACGAGTATGAGCTAATCAAATCAGAACAGTTTGAAATAGAAATAGCAAAACATTTCTGTGGACTATTAGGAGCCACATTAAGAGATAAACGCCGAAACGTTATAATGCCTCCTGAATAAAGTGTCGAACCCTTAACTCTAAGGGTTGAAAAATCCCAGTTTATCTGGTTTGGCCATGCTGGGAATACCAGATCACCTTATCGAGAAAAAAAAGTGTTCATTGTTATACCCCAAGGAAGATATTGACCCTGAAGAATAAGTAGGAGTGAATAAAGGAATGGAGAAGTCTATTCATCCTTGAATCGAATACCATGTTTTTGAGCTGGAAACATAAGAACATATAAATCGCTTGTGTTACTTAAAGAATATACAAATATATTTCTCCGACTAAATGTGATTAAAATATTTTATCACCATTACCACCACGCTATGTCCTTATTGAGGTATGCAGAGAGAACAGATTTTTACTTTACCTACCCTGGTACACATATTTTACTTCTGTCACACCCATACAACAAGTCATGCATAATCTCCATTATTAAGGATTTTCACTATTGCCTCTTTCACTAAATCTTCCCAAACTTGTCGAACTTTCTTCACTAACATACTTTTAACGATTCTTTTTATAAATCATTCATCATTCATTCTACTTTTGTGGCCAAACCAACGCATTGTTTCTCTCTTTATTTTAAGTACTGCATCCAATTCACATTCTTTCATAATATCTTGGATCGTTATCCCGTCATATATTGTTTGTACACACATTCTACGCAATACTCTCATTTCTATTACATCTATAAGACTTTCTTCACATTTTTTCTATGTCTAAGTTTCTCTCACGTATTTTAATGTTGGGACAAAGATTTTATTATGAGCAGTCAGCCTTTCTTCCCTTGAAATGGTCTGGTCAATATCATACATATATAGTTTATACCTTTTTCACAAGAGTTAATGTAAGCAACTTCTAAAAAATCAAACATAAAAGACTATAGACTTTGATAAGGACAATAAAATAAACAATGGCAGAACCAAGTTTTCATTTCTTTTAGATATTGCTAACGCATAACTATTTACCTGAGGATTTCTTCTCTTTTACTCTACTCTACACTCGTATAGATTTTACTCCCTCGTTTTGTCATCCCCTCCCGTTTTTATTATGATTCTTCTGCACACCACAGTTTGTTTAAACAAACTAACACACAATATTCAGATAATCATCGCCTTCATATTTTCCCACTAATTTGGGTTTTGCGTGAACTTTTCAGGGCGTCTTTGGAAGACTTCTTCCTCTATTGAAAGAAACTGTCTTTCCCAATGCTTGATTTCCCACGTACACATGCATTTTGGTGCCACATTGACTTTGTTTCGTGTTGAAACTAGCCGTTCAATACATTATTCCTCCCCTTTCGCCTTCTATGAACATACGAATACTTACAAGAAGCAGAGTTTTTCAACTCGTTCTAGTCTTTTTCGTTCTCCTGAATTGTCTCATTTATTTTTTATTTCATCGTTTTCAGTTACTATGAATCTGAATTAAGCAACATTCATTTTCATCTTTTATTCAAGCTTAGAGGACCAAAGTACAAATTGCTGCACCTGATCATTCAAGGCAAAATAGAAGGCCGAAGAGGTGTTGGCAGGAGGCAAATCTCCTGGCTCCGCAATATACGTGATTGGACTGGCATAAGGGGCGTTGGAGATCTTTTTCGGACTGCCGGGGAATGGGATATCCACTCTCAAGTGATATTCTACGTTAGGGGACCTGACGTGACACTGAGAAGAAGTTCAAGCTGCGCGTGCAATTCACTTATCATACGCTGTAGTTCATTTTCATTCCCCATTAACACTACAATGTCATCAGCATGTAACAGTCCACATACATTCTTGTTCGACATTTTCATGCCACATTTATTTTTGTTCACTACATTTTTTTTCTAAATAATCACGATGAATTTAAAGCAGTTTTATTTATAAAGTGTAATTGTAATTTTCAGTTTTGATATGCTTGTACTATTTTTTTCTGTTTTGTATGTATGTACGAGTATGTATACAATAAATCCTTTTCTGTTTTGATTGTGTGTTCAAGTTTCAACGTTTTTCACGTTTGTTGTTAATTTTTGTTCGTTAGTTGATATTGCAAAAATCTATTCTGTTACATAATGATTTGACATTTAAATAGTAAAATAAATCTTCTTAATAAATTAAATAAAGTGAAAGATCTGTTTTGCTTTACGAAACGGTTGGTCATCAAGCATCGAGGCATAGTCATCACAGGTATTTGAAAATAAGCATATCATGGATTATGTTTTGCTGAAACCTGCCCATGAGCTTTCTGATGGACTCTTCACGCTTCCAGTAACTTCTGCAGGCTATTTAAGTTTTCCTGTATTAATACTACAACAGATCATCCGCAAAGATCACGCATCAAGGACTGTCAAGGATATTCCTGTATTTATAATTACAATTTTCTTTACATTCACACAAGAAAGCAAATTAAGAACAACGTAAATCGATCTGAATGAACAAAAACAGATTATTTTTAGAAGACTTCCGTTACTGGCCTCTGAAGTACGTGACCCTTAGTAAGATTAAAAAATCTCACAAATAATTTATTCAGGATTCGCTCTCCATTCAAAACGTGAGTTTATTCTCAGTGAAAAATCTTGATTAAATTCCAGTGCTCAAGTACATCTAATTAACAAATTGGCTGGCTTGGCTCCTCGTAGACTTTGAGTGTCTGGAAAAAACGACCTACACTCGCAAATTTTTAAGCCATTTGCCAAAACCGAGGAAAATTCTTCTTTTCTTTGTTGCCTATGAATAACTGAATCTCAAACTGAGACTGGAAATTGCAGCAATCGTGCTTTACAATGAAAAAGTTTTGCAGAGAATTTTTCTTCTCTCCGAAGACGTCATTGCATAAATTATTATTTTTTACTTAGCTATTTTTCTAGGTTAATGTAATACATATTTTTTTAATATTCAGTAAAAACTTATTTTCATAATTATTCTGCATCAATTATATTTATTCAAGTATTGTTTTGACGTTGCAGAAGGGAAAGATGAGTATCAGGGTAGAATGAAGTGAGTATCTGTCCTCTCTGCCTACCTAAACAGAGGATTATTTTTTACTTCTAAGAAAAAAAAACTATTAGTTTTTTTAATATAAACTTAGTTTGTTTGAATATTTACGAAAATGATTTTATGTGGTTTATGAAAGTGATCATTATGTTACTATCACATTAAAATAATAATGTTCAATTGATTAAATATAGGGTTGCGCAACAAGAGCTGCAATTTTAAATTTAAATTAAGTTCTGCAATCATGTACCGCTGCATGATTAATTTATAGGTTATGTAGATGACGTATGTTTATTATTGTACAAATATTATATTATACGTTTGAAATCTGAAAAATGGGAGCAAATTTTAAATTGCAGTTCTTGTTGCGCTACTATATATAATGTAATACATAACCGATAAGTAGATCTATTATTACTTTCATATACGAGGCATATCCAGAAAGTAAGTGTACTGAATTTTTGTAGGTTACATTTTTTTTTATTTAAACAAAAAAATTACTTGGTTACCGTAGTACATATGTAAGCTATTTTTCGACATAGTCGCCATTCCTCTCAATGCAGGTGGTGAAGCGGGGTATCAACTTTTTGATGCCTTCCTCGAAGTAGTTTCCCGCCAACCCCTCCGTCCACTTCTCGACCTCCTACTTTACCTCCTCGTCGGTTGAAAACCTTTTTCCACCCATGTGCAGCTTCAGGGAGGTAAAGAGATAGTAATCTGAAGGTGCTAGGTCAGGGGAATGCGCGGGATGGTTCAGAACATCCCATTTAAACGAGGCGAGCAGTTCCTTGTGTGTGGTCTGGCATTGTCGTGCAGCAGGCAGACTCCCTTTGTCAGCATGCCTCTCCTCTTGTTCTGAATCGCCCTCCGCAATTTTTTTAGGGTCTCACAGTATCTTGCAGAGTTGATGGTCTCCTCTTGAGGCACATATTCAATTAAAATTATGCCTTGACAGTCCCAAAACACGGATGCCATGATTTTCTTGGCTGAAATTGTGGTTTTGAACTTTTTGGCGGAGGGTGAAGAGGTGTGACGTGACCGTTTATAAACTCGCGATACCACTTGGTCACACTCGTACGATTCATAGCTTTATCACCATATGCAGTTTTCACCTCATTATAAACCTCAACCGGAGGTGTTCCTTTTCAAACGAGATAACGGATGACGCCGCGTATTTCGCACTTGGCGGGAGATTGGATTGACATTTTTCACGAAAAATGTTGTCGCGTCGACACTTCTCAACGTACTGAACCGGTCTCGTTGCGGAGGGGAAGGGTCAGGCTACACGGAAGTGTAGCCAACATGTCGAAAATAAAATCCATTCGGTCGTGAGAGCCTCAGTACACTTACTTTCTGGATACGCATAGTATTATTCTGAGATATCTCGCAGTACCTTTGAATCTCTCAAATATGGCTAGAGCCTGTCCAATCACATGCGTAACACTCAAAGATAACTTTTTGTCTTTCTAAGTTAAGACTTACTCCCTCGTTGGTTTGCTTAAAACAGCGCCATAAAAATGTCACATCTCTTCCATAACGAAGTGTGTTTGTCTATAACTCCTATTTCATTAAATTTTCTCTTCTTTCCATCCTTTTGCGAAGTCTTCCGTGCTATTTAAAATCATTTAGTTTTACTCGCGTTTTACTTTTCTTTTTAAAATATGTTAAGTATGTTTTTCTAATTTACGATTTTCGCATTATTATATCTCTACATAAAGTACTTGATAGATAGAAAGATTCTTTCACTTGCTCTAACCTTTCATTTTATTTTAAATTCACTCATACATTACAAATATTCACTGAATAACCCTTTTCAACAATCACGACTTCAGATTTTATATGTATATTTATTCCTAACACTTATATTCTTGAAACCAACATTGCTAAATCAATTTCATTATCCACTAATATCACCAAATATATTGCATGTAGTAAAATGTATGAAGTATTATAATTTATTTTGCAAAAAAGAAAATATACAGAACGACCGTTCATTGAAAGGATCGATCATCTAATAAAGTGAAGTGAGTTTGTCAATTCCATTATTTTCTTTGGCTGAATTTTGAAATTTGGGTGAACAATAAAAAATTAGAACGAGTTGAAAACTTATGCTATTTCGGAAGTACGAGTATATTGACAGAATATGAGAAGGTAGAACGAGATATTGAACGTTGCAATATGAAATGCATGTTCCAATATGAATATTGCATGTTGCAATATGAGCAGTAAAAGACATATACCTACTTAAATTAAATAGTATCAAGATCAAAATGAGGGTCCACGACAGCGTATTAGTGCCAACATTGGTGAATGGGAGTGCAACGAGGGTGAGGAAAAAGATAAAGGAGTGGTATAAATGAGTACATGAAGGGAATATGTGGCGTGTCAATGTATGATAGAAAAATAAATTTTAATATTCAGGGTCAATGTGCTAAGTAAGGATAAAAAGAGCGTGTTGAGGTGGTTTGGGCATATTGGATGGATTGATGGCGAAATATTGACAAAATAAATTTACAATAAGTATAAGTGGGGGTCATAGTAGAGGTGATCGAAAAAAATATGGTTGAACCAAGAGAATACCATTTTGAAAAAAAGGAAGCGTAAGGAGTAGGAGTAACAAAATATCTGATTGAGATCTGTCTGAAAACTATTTGAAATTGAAATATATGGACGTGGAAGAGGCGAAAGAAATGTATTATGAAAGGAAAGTTCGGCGCTCTATCATTACCACCAACTCCATTTGCAAAATGTCATGATAATATGTACATATACCATATACAATTTTCTTCCATATTTTAAAAGCTAAAAATGACCACTAAAAGGCATTGGTGTCATAAAAGTTAAGAGGAAAAAATACTTAAGCCATACGAAAGGGTAAGCTAAGTTCAAACTTACGGCTTGCAATGGGGAACTTTAACTTGTTATCTACATGACCAAGCACTGTTCTTTTTGTTATCTCTTGTCAATTTCAGATTTAGAATATAATCGACGATTGGTTAGAGGGGTTGGCTTTAATGTATTTTATTAGAAGTAGCCTCTTAATCCATCATTTATATTTTACCTCGATTTCCAATTCAAAAGATTTCGCATAAAACGTTCTATGTGCTGACCCAGATTTTTTACTTATTTGAAAAAGCTTAATTAAAGTTTCTAAGGAATGAACATACTCGTATGATGTTTGAATGGTTTGATAAAAATAATACATACTTTGATGAATAAAAAAATATTTTCTTTCCTTTGAAATTTGTGGAACGGTTTTGTTCGTTTAAAAGGGCTTTTTTCTCAAAAGCTTTTAACGTTTTATTTAAATTTTGGAAAACCTTCTGAATATCTAGGTTTCTTTTTTGTGAAAACCAAAGGTCCTACAATTTGGAAAAAAAAAATAATGTGTAGTTTTTGATTGAAATTATACAATTTACGTCGTTGGTATATTTGAATAAAAAAATGTTCATTCTTAAATTAATAATTATTTTCTATTGCCTTCGTTGATCAAAAAATAATTTCAACTCGTTTCACTAGTTCTAATTATTTAACGTTTTTATTAGTTGGAATTTTTCGTGGTCTGCGTGTAATCGGTTGCCAAGGGGAATCGTTTTAAAGTACAATGAAGGAACTCTTTCATTCTTCCGTTAAAAATGAAAGTATCTAATTTTTATAATTTTCGGTATTCTAAATTCTCTGAGACGTATTTTAAGATTTTTGATACTGTTATTTGTGAAATGACTTTGATGTACATGATTACAAGTATTGGGGATTTTGTACGTATTTCCGTACCTTGTTGCTTCTGCAAGTTAGAATAATAATGTAATAAATTTGACGACCTCCGTGGCCTGATGGTAAGATGCTTGTCTGCCGATCCTGAGGTTGCGGGTTCGAACGCGCTGGAACTCAAATTAAATAAAAAGAAAGGGATTCCAGTCTGATTTTCACTTAGGGCCCATTAAAAAATATTTCTGGTTGGTTGGAAGAGATTACCACATGGCAATAAGCTCACTAGGTTAAAATAAAAGTTTATTTCACGTTTTTCTTTTCTTGACTGAAATCATGTCATGGTCCAGGATTTAACCTTTTACATTGACAGTACTCAAGTATGCAAGCACAAAAGATCTAAGGGAAGAACAATCAAACCATTTTCTTTAGTTAATTTACTATAAAATATTTAACTGTTACTTTAAAAAAAAGATAACGTATACATACTTAAAGCATTAATAAATTAATGAAAATATTTTATAATGTCACCAAAAATTAGGTAAGGAGAAGGAAAATAAGAAAATTGGAGTTACAGAGAAACACATTTCGTCATTGAAGAGAGACGTAATATTTTTTAGTCACTGTTTGAAACAAACCATCGAGGGTGAGTCCTATGGCAACTGGTTACTGGTATCATTCCCAGATTTGAAACAAAACTTCTTCCTTGTCCTAATTGAATTTGAATTTCATCAATATCTCCCATCTAGATTTTTAAAATATCAATATATAAATATTCGTAACTTCCCGAAATTCTAATTTCAATATGTTTTATCCTTCTTACATAACATATACTCGTGACACACAAAAAGGATGAAATCCCAAGATTATTGTCAAATAGTCTATTACACTTTTGTTGTATTTAGCATAACCATTTGCCGCCACGTGTCTTCCAACTAATAAAGCTATAGACTGGTTTTAAATACAAACTAGACTGAAAACGTTTTGAAAAAAAATGTGTACCAACGAGAATCGAACGAGAGCCACGGAGGTTGTTGACTTATTATATATATTTTATATTTTAAACTAAATACATACTTTTAGAGATTGAGAGCCAGTGTGGATGTAAAATAGCCATAAATTTCAACCGGCGAGCTGATTTATGACGTGCGATGTTCTCCAAGTTTTGTGTTCTATCTGCAACTTTGCATCGGATAACTTTTTACACCATATGACTTTTTTCCGCCTTTTTGCACCGTGTTTTGTGCTTGAGTGCCCGGAGTTTTAATTTATAAGGGATTATATTTTAAGTGGAAACAGTATTTAAAAACTTTACTTGCAATATTCAAAAAATCAATTGAATACTTTTTACCACTTTATACTGTACACAGCATTAAAATCGGCTTAGATGATAGTCCAGAACATTATTCTAGCTCTAACTTAGATATCCCCACCACCACCACCATCATCATCATAAGTCTACATTAATCCACTGCAGGATATAGGTCTCTTCATGTTGTCAGTTTGGAGAGTTAGGGCAGAGTTATTGTGTGGTAGCTCTTCATACCTCGCTGCTCTAGCGGATTGGTTTGAGATTTTTTGTACATGGTTTTAAATTTTCTTTCTCTATCTAATGTAGTATAGGGATTAAGTGCTGCACATATGTATGGGTCATACCGCCAATATCGGTCGCCATTGCCTCGTCAGTTAATCACCAGGATTCACCAGATGACAGATGGTAGTCATCGTGCGTGCAGGTGAGGTTGACATTTGAGTTGGTAGTTGTTGGTTCAGCTCCTTGCAACTTAGATGGAAGGGAAATATAGACTTGGAAAAATATTGAAAGGAGCCGAATAAATGCTATTGAAAATCGTGAACTGAGAAGAATACATGATGTGACAATGTACGACAGAATACGGAATGAAGTGATCAAGGATGAAAGCGAATTTAAGGGTTATGTTTTAAGTAAAAATTATACAGTGCCAAACGACGTGATGGTTTGCATGTATTTTATAAATTTCGTATTCTGCTTTACTTTGTTTTAAAAACTTTAGTCTATTATTTAATAATTTTATCTGTTGAATATATGTTACAATATATTAATTTTAATGCATACAATTGTTTAAAAGAACTTTTTTCTGCATATTGGATTGCTTGCATAAATACAATACTTATTTAAGTATCGCCATATTTTCACACATTTCTAAAAAGCACACATTTCAATCTTATTTATTGTGCTTCGAACATTCTTTCTTAATTTCTAAGCGTCATTTCCATACATCAAGATGGGCACGATCACATCACTGTGTACTATCAGTTTTGATGATTTTGCTTTGTTTAGCAATAGTGATATCATGATACAGATAAAAAATATGTGCTCTATTCATAAAACCTGTTTTTTTAAGTTTCGTTTAATACAGGGTGATTCTTATTAAAAAATAAACATTTGTAAACTCTGAATTTTGTGAATAAAATAAAGTATTTTCCTTCTTGACCACTGCAATGCAGTGCATAAGCCTTGCTGAAGATACAAGAAACTGATAAATATTACTGAATAACTTCACTATAAAGAGAGCTTTACTAGTTGTGGTTAACTGAAAGGGTGGAGTCCAAGCTTTGTCTGAGAGGGGGGGGGGGGTACGCTGAGGTTGTCTGGATATCAGAAACATGTCCCCTTGTTAAGGCAACCGAGAAAACAGGGCAAGTCATCTTGATCGAGTTTTCAGAGGGGCTAGAATGAAATATAATTACTCTAGAGTGCAGTGACTACCTGCTACTCTTACAATCAACCGATTTATTCTACAATATTTTTACGTTATCAATAATAGCAGGTTCATGTAGTGGGTTGAAGCGCCCTAGATGAGAGTAACATATGCTCTCTAAACGATGCTTTATAAATTGCCTTTTGATTTACATTATTATTACACTTCCATTGTATACCTAGCGGGCTTATTATAGTCCAAGTAACCTAAAATATGTCATATTGACCTGAACGGAAAATTCGATTGAAACCATTTCTTTTTAAATCGGGTACCAACGAGAATTTAAATCGGGTACCAACGAGAATTTAAATCGGGTACCAACGAGACTTTAATCCGTATTTCTCGTGTTGGAAAACCAGTCCACCGAGTCAAAATAGGATGAGAGCATTGAAACCTTCAAGAAATTTCTTAAAATGACACATTTTGAGAACTACTTCAACGAATCAGAGGATAAGTTCTAAATTGATAAGGTTACTCAAATGTAAATAATAATGATTGGTTCAAGTGTACTCGTATAGTTTACCACGGTCACCATATGCCAAATCTATGAAAGTTCGTAAAGGTTGAAAATTTTGTATTCTGTGAACAGAAAATTAAATTAATCAGTCGAGATTTTACGATTGGAGGTCGACCGATAAATGTTACGATTCAATTCCTTCCAAGTGCCGTAATACGATCTCCAGGAGTCATTGTTACGATAAAAAACCTCAAAGTTTTCAAGAAGCGTCTTCTGTTTTACACGTGTTCGTTGACCTGAGGTTGAAAATAATAAATAAATCTGCTTTTGTTATCCCGCTTTGTGGGGTTTGAATAAAATTTAGTAGTAAACACGAATTCTGTAGAGCATGTTTTTATTTGATGTGCAATAAAAAGTGAATAAATCCTTTTTTAAATTGAATAATTTTATTGAAATAATAAATAAACCCCTCACAAAGTGGGGAATACAAAGAAAAATAATATTTCATTTATTTTATTAAAGTATAAATTAATTGGCGTGACACGACAAAGTGAATAAATTACCTTTTTAATATTGTATCATATTGTATAAAACTTTATACAAAACCTGGCGGCAACATCTTTCACCAACTAATTGTCTTGTGGCAATATTTTCCACCAACCAGAAATATATTAAAGAAAGCTTGAATGAAAACCATACGGGAATACATTTAAACATCTCGATTGCGAGTATGTTATAAGATGAGCTTAGATTATTCAATAGCTTATCTCTCTCAAATGTAGTATCGTTTTCATTTTTTATTTATTTTACACATGACAAGAAATATACATGATTTGCGAAAAAAACAGGTGATTTAATTTGGACACACAATTTTAATGGATCTGGGTTTGTTGCCTTTCATTTGTCGTGTCCCCAGTAAACTAGGCTTTTGCTTGTATCACACTGAGGACATATCTCATTGCTTTAATATGTAAGTGTAATTTAAGGATATCTTTTAAATACTATCAATAAACTTGACAAAAAAGTCAAATATAAATATTAGAACCATTAAATTAATGCTTAAGAAAATGGAGATCTTAATTTATGAAACAATTTGTAACTCCTATACCTCAAACATTTCAGTTTAACTTTCATGGTTTTCATATTGTTTACATTATGATCTTACAGTTTTCTATTTTTGGTTCTTGTGAAAGGTTTTTCGTGTTACCTCTTCGCTGATTGATTAAAATGCAGTTGGGTAATTTTAGTTTTATTTCGCTGTTAGCTTTTATTTCTGACCGTAACTTGAAAACGTGTGTACCGCCTCTTAGAAATTGTTTTATGAAACAATTAGAAAAAGGTATTAAAATTAACTCAAAGGATCGTTTCAGGAGGAATTATCAAAGCTAATTTGAGTAGTTTGTGAGAAATGTAATACATTTTTGATTAAGGTACTAATTTCTTCGGGGTGTTTAATTGTTAAAAATTATAATGTGAAGCAAATTGTAGAGTTTCAGTATTTAAACCAATTATATGATAACCATTCATTTCATTAAAGAAAACATATTTAGTAAATTTATTGCCGTTTATCAAAAGTTTTCCAAGTGTGCGCCTCAGTGCCATAGGGCGCTACAATTCGTTTTCAGAGGCACGCGGGTTATCCGTAAATTGTAATTATTCCAGGTAATCTTAATTCAATGCCCGAAAATATTTTCCAGAATATACTCGTACAATAATATAGAGAAGTTAACTGGATTGAAGACCCATTCACGGACAATTTCCATCTGACTTTACGTTTGTAGAAGTAGATAATTTAATATATCAATCAAGTTATTTTGCATTCAAATTGAGTAATTTTTTTTTAAATATACTGAACTGGTAGAGTTTTGGATATAAGTCAAGGATGAATATTCTTTGCTAAGTGCATTAAGTTCAGTAAATCCAACTTCCATTTTCGACTTTTAGCTAAGCTAGGTTTTCGGCGATTGTTGTGATAAAAACCATATATAACGTTTTTTAGGGCACTGGGAAAAATCTTTATACACTATGGGTGCGGATAAATGAAAACTATTGAAAACCCCTGCCTTAAACAATATTGTTTAAGTCTATGATATATCCGAGTACAAATAATCCTCGATAATTGTGGTTTCGATTAGTGTGATATTTCATTTAGCGCGATTTATAATTTTGCCTCACATTTTAGTATCGCAATGGCATCAATTTAATGTGGTTCTCCGAATATTTTAGAGCTATGTGAAAAAACATTATGCCACATTGTGGAAATGATATTTGGCTATATACATGTTTTGGTTTGAAATAAACTTTCTACTGAATAAGATCACATTGGTTAACTTTTTGTATTCAAATTATAATAAAAATAGTAGAAAGACCCTGCATTTTAGAACCAATCACTTTATTTTGTATTGAACACTGTTCATCGACTAGTGCGGAACTTTTCAAATATGTATAATGTTAACCACACTAACTGAGGAATTGATTTACAACAGTTATCTTTAATATCACAATATTATAATATAAAGTAAACAAAAACAAAACCAATATATTACGAAATCTATCAGTGGGTAAATGAATCTCAGGTAAATACTTATACCATATATCTTCACGCGGTGTCACACATAATCTTTTATTATTCGTGATTTTCACTATACCCTTTTAGAAAATCTGGTTCACTTGTTCCAGATACGTTTTTCTTGGTCTAGTTCTTTCACACACACCGTGTTCTTCTGTCTCGTATTTTCGCTAAATCATTTTTATGTTACTCATTCTTTCCACATGCCCAAGTCAACATATCACTTATTTTCTTTTCTTCTTCCACTTTCGTTGTATACAACCAGGTGGATTTATTGCCATGTTTCAATCTCTTTCAGCCAACCACTAGCTGTTAAAGAGGCCTTAAGTGAAATCCAGACTGGAACCCTTTTTAATTAAATTGTAAATCAACTGGAATCGAATTTGTAGCCCCAGTATCGTAAGATAGACGTGTAAACCATTAGGCTGGAAGACATACGTCATACCATCTAATTTACGAAGGTCATGATATAATGATAGTCTTCCATCAGATCATAAGAGAGTGAAAGATCTCATCGATTAGGTGTCCAATTTTTTTGGTTTGCTCAGGGATAATTAAGTTGACCCACCCGCCTTGAATAGTCTTGGTTTGTATGTTCTGGATAATTACGAGTATTTGAGAAAACGCACCCATATATTGTTCTATCAACTTATAAGTCGAACCAATCTGCCTTTGGAGATGCCCGTAGGTAGATTAATCACACTGTTTAACCGTGTTTGTCCTCACATAGACGTGTATCATACATCGCTCAGCTTTTTTAGGAAAAAAATCTTGAATTCTGTATAGTACAATACTTGAAATAATTTCATTTTTATACTATTTAACACGCTATATTTTGTCATAATGTTTTACTGTGACTTATGTATTTTAACTATTGTCCTTCTCAAATTTTTGAATTGTTTAATACATATTTTTTGTAATTGTTATGCCCTGTTTTGTGCGAATAAGAGAAATCTGTAATGTGTAAGGACCTGAAATAATAAATTAATAAATGGAGTTTAATCAATCGATAAATATTTGAGTTATTTTAAAAATGATTTCGTTCTTCAAACAATCTAAGAATATAGATATATCTGTCAAGCTTTAATCTATTATATTTACACAAAATTGGTAGATAATATTGTAAGGTGAGAAATTCAATCTTATATAAATAAAAATATGAAAGAAAATGAACAAAAAACTATTTATGGCGTCTGAAAATTGCTTTAGTCTAGACATTCGAATGTGTTAAGAACATTTTCTTGATTTTCGTGCAAAATACATAAGGTTTTTACAAATGGCTCACCGATCCAGAATTTACTGAAGATATTGAATTTAATAAATAAGGGAACTTTGTGATTCATCTCCTTAAACACGTGCTTTGAAAAGAAAGAAATTTTTCTACGGATTAGGTGGCATTTGGTTTATTATCTTTGTAACTTGAGTTAAGTTTTTTACGTCTTTTTATTTCATTTAGGCATTCATTTATTTATTTTATTCAAATGTTTGCAAATACCTTCCATACATAACATCGCACACACTATGTTAGGTTCATTACCTGTTCTGGGTCAGCTGACTTACACTCGCTAGATTACAAGGTAACAAGTTTTTTTCTTAGTTGCCACTGCTTGTGAGATTTGAAAACTCTGTATTGGCACATTTTCATTATTATAATCCCTATCCCCGAGCCGTTGCTCAACAAACTACGCAATTAACAAACTCATCTGTTATACGTATTTTACGAGTATATCATCACTTCACAATAACAATTTCTTCATAATTTGTAATTGAACATGATTAGTAAACTGGTATATCTAAGATATATGTTAAGTTTCATCAGCTGGAGCAAAATACTATTTTCGTCGATACTCAGATTGTTGAAAAAAATGCTCCACAATAGTTTT
Organism: Odontocerum albicorne; assembly: GCA_949825065.1. Lineage (NCBI taxonomy): Eukaryota > Metazoa > Arthropoda > Insecta > Trichoptera > Odontoceridae > Odontocerum > Odontocerum albicorne. The sequence continues at coordinate 22,303,899 of OX463848.1, read as the reverse complement.
TGCTTATGGTTTGTTAAACACTTTTCTAGATGGTTAGAAGACATTACAACATTACACTAAATCTAATTGGTTGTTGTGTATACAAAGAATGTGTAATACAATACAATATATAAATAATAATATAACATATAGTGAATCGTCATGGTCTGGTATAATGAAGTTATGGTATAATGAATCGTTATGGTCTTATAACAAACTATTTTCGACAAGATAGAATGCAGGCAGTCGATGATATATTTTTATGAAGAGCTTATGAAGATTCTTTTGTTTTATATTTTACAATTTAGTGAAATTTTTGCCTTTTGGAAAAATATATGGAAAGATCTAAAATTAGAAGACCGAGAAAATTAGAAGACGTCTACGGATTTCGTTATCAAATTCATAAAAAGTGTACTTAAATGTTTAACGTTTTGCAGAAAATTATATGAGAAATAATGAGTGAAAATATATTTTAGGGGCGGCCTTAAGAAATGTAGCAAAATGAACGAAAGATTTCTGAATAACGTCCATAGAAATAAATATCGCAGTTTTGAAATTTATGAATAATTTTAGAATCTGTGATGAATTTTAACATAAGTTGTTTATGTTTTCTTTGCCTACACTACAACATGGTGAGTTTATTGCCATGTGGTAATCTCTTACAACTAAGCAGAAATGTGTTCAAGAGGCCTAAAGGGAAAATCAGATTGATAAACTCTTTTAAATAATTTGGTACCATCGGGTATTGAAATAAATAAATATATAAAATAAAGGTTTATTGATAGCAACATAGTTAGTACATACGAGTATATAAACGTATATACCAAAATTACATATATATTTTAGGACAATGTCAAAGAAAAAATATTTAAGAGATAAGGTATCAAAACGTCTGGGTTGATCTCATAACATCTCCGCAGTTGAGATACACCTCCACTATAAAGGACGAACCCGGATGCGAGGATATCAGATGTTTTTCAACCCACACTCTATTAGTAACTAGCAACCTCTTGACCGGAAGACGACAGATGTTTTATCAACTAGATTACAGGGTAGTCATTTAAATTCTGAGTGAATAGTGGAAGGCTATTGTTATTGGATGAGGTGTCCCAGCACAAAGGATTAAGTTTTAAAGTCCATACCTCTCAAATAGTCTATAACTCTTTTCAAAAGCAATTTTCATCTTTTAACGAAATCATTCAAAATATCACAAGAAATTAAAAGATTTTATTATGGATATCGGCTTTAATAACTCAACGATCTAACATATATATATATTTAACTCCTCCCATATTTCAGGTTCTTGTCTACCATATATCCTCAAAGGTACAATTCGCCATGAAACAGGGTCCCCGTGAACCGCTTTGAATTTATGTATAACTTAATATCGTTATTTATCATACGCAACGAGAAATATTTACAATTCTGGCGGTGTAATAAATTCAATATCGAAAAGGTCCTGTGCGAAATTTCTGGATTTGATTAAATTCTAAACAATTCATAGAATAAATAGTTTAGAGGTATTAGGATAGTTTTTGTAAATCACTTATATTTTATTACAAAATTATATCTTCTATTTTATATTTCCTAAATATAGTTTTCTGTGATATGTCGGCTGCCAACACATAAAATTAAAATAATTCAAAATAATTTTACTACGTTTTTTATTAAGATTTTCTGACTTTTAGAAAAAAAAACTGTCAACAGTTTTCAACTTTTCACTTCTAAAAAACCCCCAATACTGCTTTAAGCATGGTTCAATTTGATAATAAGTAATCAGATAGTTAAACTGTCAACTGCGGAGTGAGGCGAGATTGAGTTTTGGCCTCTACGATATTTGGAATTTTCTTATCTGTTCTGCTAGGGTGCATTGAAAAAGTGCTCAAACACAAGTATCAGGGATGCTGTCTTAATGACCAATAGGGTGATTCCCGGGAAATTAGAACCCGGATCGTGATGATAAAAAACTGTTTCTTTAAAATGGAAAATATTCTCTGTAATAGAGACTTCTTTTTCAAATTCAGAAAGCGCATTATACGACGTTACATTTTTTCAGTACTTATTTATAACATGGAGACTTGGACATTTATCCAAGCCACTACAAAACCAATAGAAGTATTTGAAGTGTGGTACTACAGGACTTAGATTATTCGGGTTGATAAAGTGCGCAACGAAGAGGCCCTCGAACTCATGAAAGGAGACAAATAAGTAATCACTCGCATTAAAAAGAAAATGATTGAAATATTTAGGGCATTCCATGAGATGTATTGTAACAAGTGTGAAATCATCCAAGTCATATTGCAAGGGAAGATACAAAGAAAACGAAGTCTAGGAAGAAAAAAACTTCTCACTGAAGAACCTAAATGAGTTCACGAAATAATTTCCCAAAGCATTATTTACATTAAATCCAAACTTCACGACTTTAGTAATTATCGATGCCTCGAACTATTATTATAGCTAATTTATTCATGATTCTTAATATCAAGTTGATGTAAAAAAACAAAACTATACTCCATTAATTTTTATCCCTTTGACCTTTTAATGAACATGAATCTATTTAAGTATTAAATATCAACTTATCAACACGTAAACAGTTAATTTTAACATTTAAACAAAAACCTTTATTTGAAAAGGTAACATTTTCTCATTTTTTTTCTGTAGTAAATATCTATGCTTGTAATATATGAACCAAAAATATCTAAGCCTGCTAAGATTCAATCATTCAAACGGTACCCTTCATCACATCTGAATTGGTGATGCAGGCATTTTGAATAGTGTGATCGGGAGTCAACATTGTCTTTTAGCAAGGACGTGAATTTGTTAAATTTGTTGACACATTTGAAATGGTTTGGCAACAGGGAACTAATGAATGAAGAAGTACTAACAAATTTAATATGCAGTGCTAATATGAAAATAAGCGTGGTAGAGGAAAACCAAGGAAATTGTGATAAGATTTAATTTTACTCAACACATCAGTCTTAAGTGCGCATTTATCCCTAATCACTTCATTCCATATTATGTCATACATTGTCCTCCCGTGTATCCTTCTCAATGTATGTATTTCTACAACATTTATTCGGTTTCTTTCAGTCTTTTTCTACGTCTATGTTTCACTCCCATATATCAAAGTTGGTATTTAAATACTGTGTGAACCATTGACTTGGTATCCTTACGGTACACGCCATTCAATATTCATCCTAACTCTTCCACTGTCTGAGAAAACACTACCCGAATAGCAGAATTCATCTTGCTCTTATTTTTCATTGCTTACTCATAAATCGCATTTACATTATCCTTCACAAGTTTCTATCACCATAAATTTGGATTCCGCAACCATCGTTCTCAGATCTTTCTCTACACAGCACGCGTACAATTTATTTATCTTTAATTATCATCATATTTCGCTACCACTACCTTGTTATCAGCAAACACCAATCTGCACACATTCCCAATCCTCATTTGTATGCCACCCTTTGACTTTTGTAGTTTCTTCATACATGAATCTATGTAAATATAAAACAACCAGGGTCACTGAACGTATATTTTTGCTCCCTTTTGAATTATTGAACCACAAAGTCAAGGCTCTGTTCCCTCTCTTATACCTACTCTATTTTCGATAGATAATGAAGCATTTAATATTTTCATTAGCTTGCAGCTTATCACGCGGTAAAATGTGTTTTCCAAGTCCACAAACGCACAACACACCTTTATTTTTTTTTATGTAAGAATTGGTTCTAAAAAGGGCCCGTTGAAACATTCATTACCACTATTATTTATTATCATAATATCACATGTCCGTTGCACGTCATGTGGTCCTTGTCCCGTTACTCACATCCAATAAAAAGAAATATAATAACATGTTTTCTAACCAAATACTAATTATAAGTCTAATTAAATAAAAAAAAAATAGTGTTAATTTTGACAAAATCCATTTTGTCATATATAATACATTTGTATTTTTTTACACAAATTCCCAATTTTACACCAATAGATCATTGATTGTTAACTACAAATATCGCTATTTTAATAATAACTGTTTAATTAAATAACATTTATTGGTACATTTTAATACAAATGCTCCATCATGCAAAAAACAAATAATTTGTGACATATTTTGTATTTTTTTGAGGAAAATTTTATTATTGATATTAAAACATATGAGAACTGTCAGAAGTTTTCCTATTTTTTTGAAACAATAAGATGTACACATTTAAATACAGAAATCAATTATAACACATTACCATCTCACCGCAAGAGGCAAGTACTCTTTAATCTCAAGAGTTCGTAGGGTTATTGGCACTCTGAGTAACTCTTTCTCAAACAATTAAACAAGATATAATTTTTAAAAACAAAACAGTTTATTATATTAAAGGATGAAATAAAAAAAACTTGAACGTATGTCAAGAAAAAAAAGTTTTAAGTTCGGTTCCCGAATCAATGGCCCGAAGACTGTGTTGTGAATTTTATCAAGGGGGTCTAGAATAGCAAATTAGAATTTAAGTTGAGCCAGGGTTTAACGTCCTGTCGAAATCCAGCATTAAAAAAAAAGGAATAATATTCACCAAATTGTAGATGTCGTCCTGAAACGTCTGTGATACAGCAGAGAAAGTCAACGAAATGAGTCTGGCAGTATTCCGTGCGACCAGCGTTGAAGGAACGTCCATGCAGCGCCAAGTCTCCAAGGGAAAAGGAAGCTGCGCGGGTATTTTTCCCCTTTTAAAGCAAGTCCCGAAAAAGAGAGGGCAAATATTTCTGTCTCCCTTACCAATACGAGCGCCGCCAATTACAGGCGTGGAACTAAAACACACGTGGTGAAAATATGTCCAGCACGACCGGATAACTCGCGCCAGGTATAACATTCCCGAGGGAACCCTTCTCAGAATCATACCTGAGTGTCCCGGATAACAAACGGTGTATTGAAACTTCGGCAGAAGGATTAAAAGGTTTTATTACCTTTTTGTATTTTAAAATATTCCGGTATTTCATAATATTTTAATCTTTTTGTTTTCAAGGCAAGCACATGGTCTCGACACCACGTATTTCATAAAACATGATATGTCGCAAATTTACAACCTCGAGGACGTAAAGTATGCACTTTATCAAATATAGTCCTCACACCCCATCCCAAGTTACCGAAAGAAACAAAAAAAACAAAAAAAAAAAAATATTTTACGTATATCACAGACGCATCAGTCCGAGGGATATTTCTAAGGAGCGAGGAGTGTATGTACCCCCCACTGGATACGGTTTCGTGGCCGATTTATCTCTAGTCAGCATTTGCCCATAGGTGTAGTCTTAATTGGTGTAAGACCGACCACGAGGAAGGAAACCACGTAAAACCTTTCCTTGACTAGGATCCTAAACAATTTAACATCAATACATAGCCGGTTACACAGGAGCGGGGAACAATCCTCCCCAACTCCTTACACACACAAAAAAACATTAAACAATGGTACAAAGGTTACAAAAATTGATAGAATAACAATATAATCAAAGCACACAAAAAAAAAGAAATTACAATAATAGTATACAATATCTGGTAATACAACCAATGAAAAATATTACAGCATGGTCAACTAACAATCTAATGTTGACCAAGAAGGAAACAATTCAGCTTAGCCATTCTCTCATTACAATATTCTGAGAAATGGACACAGCTTAACCAAAATAATAAAAAAAAAGTCTTTCCCCAAAGGCTGACCCTAGTGGATTCACTGCGGGTCACTGGCCAACCTATGAACCAGCTGATCTTCAAAGGTGATTCCTGAAATTCTTCCCTTTCAATGCGGATTCCGTCCAACCAACCACCCACATGGCTCAAAAAAAAAACTACAACCCCACCTTCCTTGATACACTAAAGGCATTATTTCACAACCCAATCTTTTCTTCGCCCTTCCTTAGTCGGCACAGTCGGGAAACCGATAAATTTTAAAGCGGCCCCTATCACGGGCGCTTTCCACAATACGACCGCCCCTGGCACACAGCACAAGACGGTCCAAACTTCCGGCCACTTCCGGGCGTAGTGATAACAACAATGATAACATTAAATTTCGCAAGCCAATATTTATCATTTATAAATCTCAAGAGGTTCACACAGAACCTTACACGTCGAATTTCAAATATCCTATAGTTCACACAGAACTCATATCTAGGACTTATATCTCCTCAAGTTCACACAGAACTTAACACATAACTTGGGTTTCCTCAGACTCCAAGGTCTGGACAACCGTTGCAGTAACAATTCACCACCACACAGAATGGTAACTGTATAAATGGAGCCTTAGTCCCTTAAAAAAAAAAACACAAAACATAATAGGAAATTGGCGAGTAGCCCCGATTGAAAGCAGGACGCGTCCACGGACCCCCAGAACAGAGCCAAGAATCACGTGATACCACACACACAACTATGGTCATCCAGGATCCGAGCGACAGACAACGCGACCTTCACGAACCGAAGCTACCTTAGCCTGAAACGTGTACATGCCAGAACATATCTGTATCTGCAATTGCTAATATGGGTTCATGAAGCCCGTGATGGAGACACACAGCAATCCATCCCAGATGTATTGAAAGGCCATCTTCAAAACCTTATCCAGATGCATTAAAAGGCCATCTTCCTAAACCTTATCCAGATGTATTCTCAGGCCATCTTCAAAACCTTTATTGGTTGGGAGGCTAGCTTCTCTCAGCCTAGACTCTTAAGGCTGCCCAAGGCCTCTCGGTGATTCACACCGAGCCACAGAAAGGAGACAATAACAAACAACAAAAAAACTGGGAATTCTATTTACGGAGCGAGACCCACCATACGTCCGACCACAAGGGCACGGGTTCGTTTCGAGATTTCACTATCCAAGAAACGCAGCCCCCAGTCATGACGCATGCCGCCAACGCTATAGCAACCAGAGCTCCTATCCCAAAACTCAAAACAGAGCAAACAATTCAAACGGTAATCACCGTAATAGTTATATTAATTCTGTCAAAGTCCCATTCGAGAACGCACCATACCCTTATCCTTATTCCTCCCAGCAGCACCACTACGACCTCTACATTTCCCATAAACCTTTCATAGCGCTGCCTCACAGATTACCTTGCGACCCCGTACTCGGTGAGTCCTCTGACAGAACAAAATATATTTTTTAACACAACAAAATTTTTTTTATTTATATTTCAAATTATATGCTCCACACTCAACAGGAGCCAACTCGTAAACAATATGATCTTTCCTGGAAGGCATCAACTAGGGAACGCAACCCCTTCTCTAATAAGAGTTCGGAACAGTTAACAACTTGTGAACAATACGATCTACCAGATAAGACAACAATTCGGAAGGCAACCCTTCACCAATACGTCGGGATAGTTAACACTCATGTTCCTTTTAACAATTTGATTCACCACAGAAGGTAACAATTAGGAAGACAATCCTTCTCTAATACGAAATTCGGAAGACATCCAAGAATTTCTTCACTTTATGCCCTAACCTCCGCAGCCAGTAATTACGATAGGGAATCAAATGAGAATGTAACAATTACCACTAATTAAAGCACAACAGCTGTCAGGTAACCCATACCTGAGCTCGCATTACACAAGAGCAATTTGATCCTGACTGTAATACGTGTACCCTCCTCAAAATGTACTAATCACCTATGTATTACATGAATTCTTACTTCAGAAAGACCTAAGTCCTTCGTTGAGATACATATAATCCTACTCTAGGCTTTCAGCACTCCGCCACTCGTGGTCCAGGCTCAGGTTCATTGAACGCCAGGTGTTCTTTGGTGGAGTCACCGGGTGGAACACCAGCCCATACATAGAACATATGGAAATGAATCCATACGAGATTGCCCTCAGCCAGCTCACTTATTCATTCACCCTTGTGGAATAATAAATTCGCACTGGTGACGTCACTTGACATACTAAACTGCCATTTACCAAGGAATCCGACAGTGCATACCCTCAAGGTATTATAACAAAATATTTAATTTAATTTTTTAAGAACCATTTTCCTAACCATGAATGACTCCCAATTAGGCGCTGACGAACCCATCACTACTCTGTCAACTATCAGCTTATCTATAATCCACCCGGGCACAGAAGCTGTGCTCAGGACCGGATCCATATCATATGTTCGCGTCCTTATCGTGTGACGACGGACTCACCGCATAAGGTCTATTCTAGGCTATACTGTATTCAATAGTCAATTCATAGTATATATGCAACTACTAAGCGCCACATCTGTGACAACGGACCCTAGTGCACAAGACATGCGTCGGCGGATCGAGACAACTGATATCTGGTATGAGGGATTTACAACGGCGGGTCGAGACGACGACGTATTGTGACGAATGAAGTGGAATAGACGTATTCCCTCCACTGGTTTAGAACTACCAAACTTCAACCGTTTTCATATAAGAGAATAACCCCTGTATTCCTTCCTATTACAAGACAAGGAATGGTACATCCAATAATTTGACTCTAGGTCACGCTTTCTAGTTCCAACCGAGTTCCAACCGAGTTCCAATCGTGCGAACCGGCACCCAACTCTGTTCCTGGTAAAACGACCAGAATTTTTTTTTAATCTCCAGCTATCACCTGGCCACGCTTTCCAGTCTACAATGCGAGAATACACCATTAACTCTCCTGTTACTACAACGACAAAGAGGCTATACTCGCACTCTTGTTACCTAGCCACGCTCTTTAGTTCTACGGAGCGAATACTCATTAAACGCTCTGTTTATTAAGACAATAGAGAGTTCTATACACAATTATTGGTCACCTGACCACGATCTTTAGTTTAAGGAGCGAATACTCCCCTAACGCTCTCTTCATTAAGACAGAGTTCTCTACTCAATCACTGGTCACCCGACCACGCTCTCTAGTTTCTAAAGAGAGAATACACAACTAACTCTCTCGTTATTACAACGACAAAGAGTGCTACACTCGACTTCTTGTCACCTGACCACGTTCTCTAGTTTCAAAAGAGATAACACGAAACTAACTCTCTCGTTATTACAACGACAAAGAGTGCTATAACCTATTTATCACTTGGCCATGCTCTTTTTATATGCATTAGCTATGAGAATCCGGACTTAATTCTCTCTTGACTTTTATGACATGGATTGCTATACTCCTCTACCGGTCACCCGATCGCGAGATTATCATTTGTCAACCTTTGCAATGTCCTTCACGTGATATCTCCCTGCCACTTTCCCACTAAGCTCCGACAGCTCATAGACCGAATTGGAGATTTTCTTACTAATTATACTCTATAAATCTCGGTGCCAACTTGGCGCTGAAGTAACGACCTGCATTTGACTGTTTAAAGGACTTCCTCCAAACCACCTGTCCAACGGACAGACGTCTCTCTCTACGGCGTAGGTTATACCTAGCTGCGCTACGCTTAAACCCAGTCAATAGTTTAGCAGTGACGGTCTCGTACAATTTTTCCATTCTATTTAACCCTTCGAGATAATTCGGAGATCTCGTGGAAGAGACAAACTGATTCGTATCCGGTTGGTCGTGGAACGAAGCATAGGGAACCGGATGGAATCCGTGAAATAGATAAAAGGGGGTGCTACCGGTGGCTATGCTCACGGTATTGTTCAAACAGGAACAGATCTTCACTAAGAACTCGCACCAATCTCGTTGATTGTCCTGTACCAATATGGATAGACATGTCAGAATTGAAGAATTATATCTCTCACTGGTATTGTTTTGCGGATGATAATACGCGTTATAAAAGAGGTCTCATATCCCATATGATTCCAGGAATTCTCTGAATTCCTTCGATATGAACTGCCTACCATTATCCATTACGACGGTGCGTGGCACCGAACACGGCAGAAATATTGACGTTTCCAAACACCGAATTATAGACTTAGACGTGGCCACTCTCAAGGGAAAAGCCCATACAAACTTACTAAAGTTATCTACCACCGTTAAAATATGAGAGTTCCGTTTCTTAGACAAAGGCAAGGGACCAACGAGATCCATACTCAAGGACTGCATAGGCCGGGATGCTTACTTGGGCTCACTTATAAGGCCACATGGTCCCTGAGTGCTATATTTATAGGCCTTGCACGTTTCGCACCTCGATATAAAATGAGTTACCGCCTCAGACAATTTGTAAGCAAAATATGTCCGAGTAATAATTTCCATAGTCTTTCTAACACCCGGGTGACACAGGCTCGAATGTATTTCATCGATCAAGGGAACCAACGCATCCTGGGGTACCACGACCCTCCAGTCTCGTTCTCCCTGGTTGCGGACAGGGTCGTGAGAGGAACGACACAACCGCAATAGATGTCCCTTTACTACTTTAAAGTTTGGCCGCGACCGTGGATCCTTCTCGCACTCTTCCAGGATCCGTAAATACCATTCGTCGGTTACGTGCTCGAACGGAGGGGAAAAGCTCAACGCGGATACCTCGATTCGGCTGAGGGCGTCGGCCAAGCGATTCTCGCACCCTTTTTATAAACGAAATCGAAATTATATTGTGAGAGTCTACAAGCCCAACTGGCTAATCGACCGCTCGGTGAAGACAGATGGTCCAGATATTTTAAGCATCCGTGATCGCTTTGGATCGTAAACCTGGTTCCGTCTAGATAACTACGGAAATGATGGACTGAGTCCACGATGGCCAAGAGTTCGCGCTCGGTGGTACTATAAAGCCTTTCCGCGGGGGAAAGCTTTCGTGAAAAATAAGCTATGGCATGTTCAACTCCACCCGGCATGGATTGTGAAAGAAAGCTACCGATGCTTATTCAGCTCGCGTCGCAGGTAAGTATATATGGCACCGTATAATCCGGTGGCTTCAGAACGGGAGACGTAATCATGGCACGCTTGAGGAGGATGAATGATTCCTCAGCGGTCGATTCCCACTGTAACTTGGAGCCCTTAAGTTTGATACTAGTCAAGCGACAGAGGGGCGCAGCGATTTTAGAAAAATCTTTTATAAATCGGCGGTAATATGAACACAAACCGAGGAAGCTCTTAACTTCCTTTACACTCTGTGGTCTAGGGAATTCCTTCATCACCTCAATCTTTTCGGGATCCGTTCTCAACCCTTCGCGGTCCACTATGTGTCCCAAATACCTAAGGCTCGACTTGCAAAATTCCGACTTGGCCAATTTTATAGTAAGATTGGACTCCTTCAACCGGCGCAACACCAAACGTAAGGTGGCGATGTGTGAATCGAAATCTGCGCTGCAGATTAAGATGTCATCCAGATAGCAAAAGACATGATCACCCTGATCGGCAAACATTTTATCCATTAACCTCTGCATTTCGGCAGGAATATTTTTTAGACCAAATGGGGTGACCACAAATTGGTACTGACCCCGGCCTTCTACGAAAAACGCGGTCTTGCACTTAGAGTCTGGGCTCAACGGCATCGGCCAGAATCCGTGACTTAAATCCAACGCGGAGAGATATCGGGTATCCCGTAAATTGTCTAAAATTCTATTAATATAAGGCAAACGGTACGAATCTGAATTCGTAACGGAGTTCAATTTACGCGGGTCCAACACGAATTGAGCTGAACCGTCCTTTTTCGGAACGATAAACGCATTATTTAGCCAGGCACTGCGCGACGGCTCAACCACTCCTAACTCGAGCATTTCGTCGAGCTCGAGGATCATTTGCTGTCGGCGGATGTGCGACAGAGGGTAAGTTCTCTGTTTTACGGGTGAATGACTGCCGGTATCGATAACGTGGTTGACCAATGTGGTACGACCCAGTCCCACCCTTTCAAATGCGACACTATCGAAGTCCGCAATCAAAAGGTTCAACTGCATATTTTGTTCGATAGACAAATCTGCAGCCGATGTCAAGCATGAAGGCTTTAAAGACTTAATTCCTATTTCGGACACAACGAGTCTCAAAGACAATTTTTTTGTACTAGAAGAAGGAAAGAGATTCGGGGTAAGGCCCGAATGCTTTAAGAAAGGAGTACCCAAAATCAGGCACTCCTCCAATGAAGGAACTATTAGGAATTCCGCCCAAACGGTCTGGTCGTCGTAACATAAAGGTAACTGTACGGAACCCAGCACACGGTGTCCCTGACTACCCGCCGTATGCACGATTCCCTCGCAAAGTAGAGACGGACAATATTGATTTTCAAATTTTCTAAAAAGTTCTCCACCAATTACGTTGACCGACGCGCCTGAGTCAAGCAAATCCCTAAATGGCAAATCTTGAATATAACAGTAGGGTCGCTCGTCCCTAGCATTAGTAATCTCAACAAAATTTACAAAGGGGAACAACTCCTTAGAAGCTGACTGACGCGACCAACCCGGTAAATCCGACGTAACTGAATCGGGTTGGTGCCCTACCGGTTTTTTGGAGCGTTAATAAACGGAGGCGGTCTTGACATATCCGGTAACAAAGCCAACTGTCGAGACGGTACGGCTCTGGCCTTCCAAAGGTTGGTAGCCGTCCGCATGGGTCCCTTTCTAAAACGTGGCCGGCTGGGGCAATTACGCGCGATGTGATTAGGAAGTCGACACAAGTAACACCTTTTTGGTAACGGTTCCTTAGTATTTGAGGTGTAAGATACCGGTGACAACCGAGCACACATTCTTGCGAAAAAAGGAGCAGAACGAGGAGACCTTCCCTCGTCCCTATTCATTAGGTCGAAGGCCAAGCACCATTTTTCCAACTGGTCAACCGAAGACGGTTGAGAGCTGACAAGAACTGAACAGTACTTATGATGTAGGCCGCGTCTAAATACCTGTAATAAATCCTTGTCAGTGAGAGGCGGTTCCAAAGACTGATTCAAGTTCTGGATTCTCGAAACAAAATCCGTAGATGATTCGCCCGGTTTCTGTATGGAGGCCCAAATATCCATCCTGCGCTCAGTCATAAAGTCTTCCGACTCATACTTTTCTAAGAAAAGTTTCGTTACCGTGTTCCAATCTTTAAATATCTTAACCTTACTCCTAAAGAAGGTTAATGCTCCATTACGTAAAAACTCTGGTAAGACCGACGGAAGCGCGTTTAGGTGAACACCTCTGGCACAAACCAATTCTTCCAAACGTGACAAAAATTCCCTTACGCAACCCGTTCCGGTATATGGATCAACTGGCCAACAGGAGAAGTTTATATTCCATTGTGGCGACGGAAGTGGAACATGAGGACGGGAAATCCCAACCTCAGTATACGGAGATGAATTTGTCAAAGGCATCGGTGCCAGGGCTCCCGAAGCGGTATCCCCATTATCCGCCCTCTCAAATAACTCCGGAGCCTTTGAAAGGTTTAAATATGGTCGAGTTCTAGGCGGTAAGGCTACCTCCTTCGATGATGAGGGAGCGAGACCTTTATTATATAAACAGGCCTGACGACGCAATTCGTAAAAATTATTACGGGGGGAAAGTCCACGCTCAAGTAATTCTCCTATCAATCTAGCCTTGGTAGACTTCATTGCATCCCTAATTGGATCCATTGCAAAAAAATTAAAACAATAAAACAAGGCCCTAAAAATGCAATATCAGACCCCACTAACAAAAACAACAATTCTAACTCAAACGTTATGTTAAACAAACAAAGACTTCTCTTAGAAGCGTGGATCAAATTTCCAAACACAATAACTTTTTAAATCGATTTAATAAGGAACACACAACCCTTGACAACGAAATACTCAGCGAAAGTTAACTAAAAATCTATTCCCAATTCTTTAATAGAAAAACTGGAAAACGGCTTTACCAAACTGGAGCCCGTAGCACGTGAGAACAAAAATAACCACGTGGTCACGAATAGTGAAAACAAAATGGCCGCACAAAAATATATTAATTTTTCCTTTTAAACACTATCCTGTAAAAAAAATATTATTTTAAACACATAAAAAAAAAAACCCTGACCAGCAAAGAAATCGAGAGAGAACAGAGATACCAGAGAATGCCACACGATGGACGACAAATGTCAGACGTTTTCCTATTTTTTTGAAACAATAAGATGTACACATTTAAATACAGAAATCAATTATAACACATTACCATCTCACCAGGTGTGACGCGCCTGCTCTGTTCAGCCGGCTTCTAAAAGAGGCAAGTACTCTTTAATCTTAAGAGTTCGTAGGGTTATTGGCACTCTGAGTAACTCTTTCTCAATTCTCAGCGAGACAAGGGGCACAATTAAACAAGATATAATTTTTAAAAACAAAACAGTTTATTATATTAAAGGATGAAATAAAAAAAACTTGAACGTATGTCAAGAAAAAAAAGTTTAAAGTTCGGTTCCCGAATCAATGGCCCGAAGACTGTGTTGTGAATTTTATCAAGGGGGTCTAGAATAGCAAATTAGAATTTAAGTTGAGCCAGGGTTTAACGTTCTGTCGAAATCCAGCATTAAAAAAAAAAGGAATAATATTCACCAAATTGTAGATGTCGTCCTGAAACATCTGTGATACAGCAGAGAAAGTCAACGAAATGAGTCTGGCAGTATTCCGTGCGACCAGCGTTGAAGGAACGTCCGTGCAGCGCCAAGTCTCCAAGGGAAAAGGAAGCTGCGCGGGTATTTTTCCCCTTTTAAAGCAAGTCCCGAAAAAGAGAGGGCAAATATTTCTGTCTCCCTTACCAATACGAGTATATAAGTGGCGAAAATATGTCCAGCACGACCGGATAACTCGCGCCAGGTATAACATTCCCGAGGGAACCCTTCTCAGAATCATACCTGAGTGTCCCGGATAACAAACGGTGTATTGAAACTTCGGCAGAAGGATTAAGAGGTTTTATTACCTTTTTGTATTTTAAAATATTCCGGTATTTCATAATATTTTAATCTTTTTGTTTTCAAGGCAAGCACATGGTCTCGACACCACGTGTTTCATAAAACATGATATGTCGCGAATTTACAACCTCGAGGACGTGAAGTATGCACTTTATCAAATATAGTCCTCACAGTACATTGTCAATTTTATGTATAATTATTTTCGACAAAATGAAGATAAAAAAGCAAATTTCTATAATGTTTTTAGCGCGAGAAAAAAACCTCCTCTTTATTAAAGAGAAAAAAATTAAAATAGAAACTATAAAAACCATAAAAAACCAACCATAAAAACTCTGAACAAAAGTTCATTTCAATTAATTTCAAGCCTTTAAATGACAAATTCGTACTATTTAACAAAAAAAGTAGGAACTAATGGAAAACATTTTGTATTTTTGACAGAAATTTTGTATTATAGAATTAAAAATATTCGTTGTCAATCACAAAATGTTAAAACATACCATTTTGCCCACATTTGGAAATTTGAGACATTTTATAGTTTAGCGTGCTCATATCATGCTCAGGTGTTTCAGAACGTGACACACCTATATTTTATAGTTGAGCGTGCTCATATCATGCTCAGGTGTTTCAGAACGTGACACACCTATATTTTATAGTTTAGCGTGCTCATATCATGCTCAGGTGTTTCAGAACGTGACACACCTATATTTTATAGTTTAACGTGCTCATATCATGCTCAGGTGTTTCAGAACGTGACACACCTATATTTTATAGTTTAGCGTGCTCATATCATGCTCAGGTGTCTCAGAACGTGACACACCTATATTGTATAGTTTAGCGTGCTCATATCATGCTCAGGTGTTTCAGAACGTGACACACCTATATTTTATAGTTTAGCATGCTTATATCATGCTCAGGTGTTTCAGAACGTCCCACACACCTATATTTTATAGTTTAGCGTGCTCATATCATGCTCAGGTGTTTCAGAACGTGACACACCTATATTTTAAAATATAAGTTAAAAAACTCTAAAATGTAATATAAGTTTTATGAAAACAGACATTGATTAAATTAAAATAAATATTTACTGATAAGTGTACGAAAATCATGAACAAAGTAATAAAATAAAATAATCCTTAATATGATTGTATAGCATCTCAAAATTATCTTCAAATATCGTGACCTTGCAGAATAAAGCAAGTCTTGAATTTAGGGCAACAATAAAAAAATTTAACCTTTCTTAACCTAACCCTTACATTATTTAAGCTAACATAACCTAACCTAAGATAGAATAACCTAACCTAACCATATCGAAAAGCCAGACAGTTCGACGCCCCGACTAAGTTTTCTGTAATTTCTTCAGTCGTAAATCAAATTACATGGCTATTTCTTCAAAAGACGTGCGCGGACGCAAAATTTCTCTTCCCAGTACTCAACAGAAATAACACATATATCAACGTCGAATCACATCAGGGGGGGGGGGCGTTTTGGGGGTATCGAACGCAAGACTTGGTTCTTACAAAAAGCCCATTCAAACATTACGATTGCTCTCCTACCTGGTTCGTAAAACGCCAAGTGTTCCTTTATCCCCCCAAACTTACATCCAAAACTCAAATCTAAAACTAACCGTTTACTTACGATTTTTTTATTTAATAACGTTTTAGTATGGCATTTTGTAAAAAATGTATGTACAAACGAGGTAGAAGAATGCATGGCATCTATTTGCTTAAGAACTTGCGGAAATGGTTAAGTAGCAGTTCTCTTGAGTTGTTTCGGGTTGCAGTGAACAGAAAAAGAATTGCTATGATGGTACTATATAAGCCATCCTTCAATAGTTGACGGTACTTCGAAAAAATGAATGGAATTATAATTGTGTAACTATTCAGTTATGGTATACCTGATGGTAAAATATAAATATAATAGTTGAAATATGCAGTTAATAGTTAGAAATAAAGAGATGATTTATTTAGTACAAATACTTCAAAAACTATAAACTTACGTGTGCTATAAATTAATATCTTTTTACTAATTGAATGTTCTGTTTTTTATTCTAAGTGAATAACTTTGATTTCTAAATTAACTTACAAATAAAGCAATTTATTCACATTAATGTAATTCATCATGGTTTAATTTATCATTATCAATTTATCATACTTATCATGGTTAGTAGAGACGAGGTAACAATCAAATGAATGTTTATAAAAATATATACATTTTTGTAGAGCAATACTATTTATTTATTTTATCCACGGTAGACACTGACCTCGAAATATATACATTTTTGTAGAGCAATACTATTTATTTATTTTATCCACGGTAGACACTGACCTCGAAATATATACATTTTTGTAGAGCAATACTATTTATTTATTTTATCCACGGTAGACACTGACCTCGAAATATATACATTTTTGTAGAGCAATACTATTTATTTATTTTATCCACGGTAGACACTGACCTCGAAATATATACATTTTTGTAGAGCAATACTATTTATTTATTTTATCCACGGTAGACACTGACCTCGAAATATATACATTTTTGTAGAGCAATACTATTTATTTATTTTATCCACGGTAAACACTGACCTCGAAATACTCGTATATACATTTTTGTAGAGCAATACAATTTATTTATTTTATCCACGGTAGACACTGACCTCGAAAAAAATCAAGTAATATTTTATGCAATCAATCAATGAATTTGACGCCGTCGAAATTATAAATTGTATAGAAAAGCATTTTGTATAACGAATTTTAGTCACTTGGGATTCGTGAATTTGAAATAGGACACATACGTGTATTAAAAGTTGTTTGATGTATCATATGTTATATAATAAATTGAATCCATATATTAAAAACAAAATTGTGTAAAAAAAATACCGAAACTGTTTGTTCGTAATATCACGCAATACCTCGCTTTTAAAATTATAGATAGATTTTCTAAATCTAAATAAAGCTTTATATTTTGTACCTTAATTTATTTCTTTTAGTAAAAAAAATATGTATCAATGATATCTCAAATCAATTTATTTTTTTGACTGAATAGAAAAAAACGCTTTCAAGGCTGATTTTTTCATTATCGTATTTGCATAACTTAAGGTTTTATTAAAATCAATGTTTCAAAGCTTATTACTTTACAAAGCGCAAAAAATATAATATCAAAGAAACACTTTTCGCAAAATTTTTGTGCGGGGGCGAAAAAATTCATTGTTAAAGTTGTTTCGTGTTTTGTATTTGTTTTAGGCGAGTTATTGAAAATCTACCTGTTTGATCTAAAGATGAATATTTAAAAATTGTAGTTAAAATAAAAAGCCAATTTTTGCGTCGAATTTTTTTTTTCAAGTTGTAACTCTTGTTTCGAATATTGATATCGTCTTTATTAAAGAATCTTTTCCAGGCTTTTCAAACTTTTATAAAATGGGTGGGTAAAAAAATATACATTCCCTTTTGGGTGATTCTCTCAATATTGAAGATGACTGCATTTTTCATGATTCTTTTTCAGAAAAAAAAAAAAACGATTTTTGCATTATGCAGAAGCTCATGGAAAATGCACTACGATGTTTTATCTGATCACTCCATGTGATAGAAACCCAATCTCTGCTCTTCGTGTCATTCTTTTTGAAATTTTTGTTTTATTAAAATAAACGATTCTGACACAATAATTCAACGATATAAGAAAATGCACTTACAAATGCAAATAAATACTTTAAATAAGACAACAATTGATTATTAAAATTGAAACGTCAATCAAATTATTATACTCGTATGTTGACGGAAACGCTCAAGTTAAGAAAAATTGTCTTCAAAATCAATTTGTAGTTCAAAGAAAGACTTTCAAGTTTTCATTCAAATTTCTCGTCCTGTGCAGCCTAAGGATTGACGACTTCCAAGTTTAGGTGGTTGCTTAATGTCTACAATATAACAATTGATGCCATACTTTCATTCAAAATCGTTGTCTCGAAGATGTGGTTCTCCTTTCGCGCTATTTGTATAAAGTATGTACCTCACAACCCTTCATTTACGAGTACATTTGATATTATATATCACAAAGATAAGTTTATTTTCAGAGTTCTTCAATGATCGAGTGGTTAATTCTTTTGACTGTCTATGGAATGCGTAGTAGACGCATCTAGCACATTTTTGAAGACGCCAATCTTCAATCGATTGTATGTTCTGAACGTGCAGGTCTCCACACCATAAAATAAATAAAAAATCGGGTTTTAACCAAGGGTTTTCGATATATTTCTCATTTTTTCCCCACAATACTTATTTCCCTATAATAGTTATGTCATCTGTAAGTCATAGATTACTTACTTTCCTTCTTCCTTTAAGTAATAGCATCAGTTCATTTGTATTTAGTGTCTGAAGTTTATTAGTTATGTACTTTCGATATATATTAAACAGTTTTGGTGATAAAATATACCCCGACCGCACTCTCTTTTCAGCTTTGAAGAGCTCTAACGTACGAGTACATATATTTCAAATGAACATGATACACTGATTCCCGCTTGTATTACAAACACCTGATTCTACTGAACACAGTTAAATGTTTTGTTATATTTGATAAAGTAAAGTTCAACCAGTACATTGAACTCGCGGAGTTTTTCAGTGAGTTGACAAACATTGAAAATCTGTTTGCGATACTGTGCCCGCGACAAAGCCTGTTTAATACTATTGTATATGCATCTTGATTAAAATAATTTCCAAGTTTGTTAACATTAACACTTGGCATAATTTTGTAATAACTCATGATACTTATATGTTATGATATTATGTACGTTGAAAGAATAATATATTATATTATGTTGATTAATTTGGTTCTTGTTTACAATGTGTTAATTTATTTGACAAGTATACACAAAGCATATACTCACGCCACACAAAAACAATCGACTTTTAAGTGAATACCATTAAATTGTATAGTACTGGGCTTGTTGCATGAGAAAAATAAAAAAAAATCAATTCATAGAAATCCATAAATTAATTAAAGAAAATAAAAATAGTGTAAATAATTAATTGAATGTATCCTCTTCACCACTGCTTACAATATTCCCCATAAATTATTTCTTCTTACTTTATTCCACATAAGACCATAGACAACATTAACTATAAATGTATCCTCTTCACCACTGCTTACAATATTCCCCATATATTATTTCTTCTTACTTTATTCCACATAAGACCATAGACAACATTAACTATAAATGTATCCTCTTCACCACTGCTTACAATATTCCCCATATATTATTTCTTCTTACTTTATTCCACATAAGACCATAGACAACATTAACTATAAATGTATCCTCTTCACCACTGCTTACAATATTCCCCATATATTATTTCTTCTTACTTTATTCCACATAAGACCATAGACAACATTAACTATAAATGTATCCTCTTCACCACTGCTTACAATATTCCCCATATATTATTTCTTCTTACTTTATTCCACATAAGACCATAGACAACATTAACTATAAATGTATCCTCTTCACCACTGCTTACAATATTCCCCATATATTATTTCTTCTTACTTTATTCCACATAAGACCATAGACAACATTAACTATAAATGTATCCTCTTCACCACTGCTTACAATATTCCCCATATATTATTACTTCTCACTTTATTCCGCATAAGACCATAGACAACATTAACTATAAATTATAGTGTAAATCACATGTACGAGTAATTTAGTTTAACTGACTCACCTCACGAGGACACAATACGTGTATATGTGTTGAGATGCGCATAAAACTAAAATATAGTAAAAGTAAACCAAGGAAAAGGTTTCATTTTTGCTTTTACATTCCATTTATTATGGATTTTTGCAAAGTAATGCCAGAATGACTTCATTTGTATAATTGACAATTTACGAAAAAGCGTATTTTCATATTTCGTTCGCCCTTGAGGAAAATGCTCTTTAAGCAGCGCTATATGTGTAAATTGTTTTTTTATTATTATTATTTTTATTACCTTATAATAGAATTGCCTCAATTCTGTTATTTTTATTAAATATATTTAGCCCAAAAGTTATTCACATACTTTTATTTCAACCAAAGAAGTAGACTAAAGGGTTCATTATACACTTGTACATGGTCTGCCAGGATGTGACGTGATATATTAACGATTTACATAAATAAATTTGATATCAACAGAGAATGCGTTTTAAATACGAGATGAAAAAAACGATAAATCTTTTCATATTATTTTTCGCTTTCATTAACAAAAAATACCACACACTTGGGTTGATTTACACAGCAAAACGTGAAATACGAGACCTGAGCTTTGCGTTCAGAACACACAAAACGTCGGGTCCAAATGAAAATTATGATATACGACTAATATAAAGGTGGACTTGCTTATTTACTTAGGGATAAGCATTCGTTTCTACCGCAACGAATATCTATGTTTCCAAAAGTACTGACAAACAAAAAGAAAGATATATTACCCGATTTTAGTTTCGCGCTGCATATGGCAACTTTACATTATAATAAAAAAAGAAGTTACTTTCTTATTCCACTAATTATTTTTTATCATCACGACACGTGTTGCTACTTCCTGACTCGACGCTCCCTTCAGGCGGAATAACCGGATAGTCTCGAGATAGGAGGTAGAAACACAATGAATTTATCATCCGTTGTTTTTATTATGCCGTAATAATCTTGTTATCTGCCTCAACATCAGAGGCATCATCACTGATAATAATTGTTTACTGACTAGAGGACTCGTTATATTCATTAGGATAAGCGTCTCAGTTTTAGGTATACTTTCAGACACTGTTTTATTTGTCTTTAATTAGTTGTGTTTCGTAGATGCGGGGTTAAGGTACAAAGCAGAATTGGAATGGCAGAAAATGTGATGTCAAAGCTGGGAAAGATATGGAAGAGTAGAAATATCACCATCACGACGAAAATGCGCCCAGTTAAGTCTCTCGTTTTTTGCAATATTCATGTACGGCGCGGAGACTTGGATTTCGAAGGCAAGTAAGAGAGGTAAAATAGATCTATTTGAAATATGCTATTGGAGAAGGATGTTACAAATGTCATGGATAGCAAGGCAAGCTAACACCTGCATTTTCAAAGAACTGTGAATCACCGACAGATTGTCGACAATGTGCCTTTCACGAGTCCTCCGATTCTTCGGGCACATTGTTCGTGTCCATGGAGACAGTTTGAAGAGGTTTATGGGTACTGGAGCGGTGGAAGGATAACGCACAAGAGGAATAATCCCAATGCGTTGGACTGACCAAGTGAGAGACGTTACTGGACTACCTTTGAGTCGCGGAATGAAGGGATGTATAGAGAGGAGTCGTCAGAGACTATCATGGGAGTAACGATGCTTAGTCATGGGCTACACGACAATAAGATGGATGGATTAGTTATGTTTATAAGTATAAATTGAAAAACAATTTGTTTTGAGCTGATTAAATATTCATTTTTCATTATCACTCAATTAGTTCTATCGGAAACACAGGGGTGCCATAAAGTTCCAACATGTAACACAGTTTGCAGTCTGGTACTTCAATCCCTTCGAAGTTGTAACAGAACCATTTCCGAAACGATCTAAAGCTTTTTTATTTGTTTGTTTTCATGACGTTGGTGGATTGACTCAATGACCCCGAGACATGGGGTAGATCATAAAGACAGCTAATCCTGAAGTTTTATTTGCGAATATCTGCCTCTTACAGACTACCTGATAAAGAGATAATTCGTACTGTGCTTTTCTTTTCGATTCCACGGGAGTATTTATGGAAATATCTTTCTTTCTTTCTAAAATTACAAAAACATAATTTAAAAATTCGGTTAAAAGTTTATTTTACTTGTTGAGGTGTTCTAAAAGGATGAAGTTTGAGTTATGTCTTATGGTGCTCAAAGCATTGAATGATCTGGTGCCGCAGATCATGATGTATTTATACGTGAAGAAAGTGTCCTCTGGAAGACGTGCTACAATGAATTCATCAGGAGCTTATATGTTAGTTGGGGTGGATTGTGTGAACATATCAGGATATTGATGTTATGTCATGGAATATAACTTATTTGAAGTAGGCAAACAACTCTTCTTGAATGCTTGCATTCAAGAAGATTTTTTAGTTTATATTAATTGAAATATATAACATTGAAAGGAAAATAGTTTAAAGTGATCTTTGGTCATTAAACGGCGTCAAAAAAGTAATTCACTGTACTTTTTAAAATGTATATATATATATTAAACTAATATGTATTGCATTTCACCAACAGTTGTTATTATTTTCTTTATTTATTGACAAAATAAATTACACTTAAGCGTTGTTTACATATGATAGAAATAATTATAAAATACATGATACGTATTAGCACCTTTAAAAAATAACAATTAAGGATACATACTCGTACATTTTTCTAAATATGATCCATGAAAATACCAGTGTATAATACGACATGGAGAGTAAGAAATAAAAATAAAAATAAATTCAGGAAAAATATACTAAAATTACGTACATTTAAAATGATAAGGGCTGTCGCAAATACTTAGAACGCTTTGTTTTTTTTTTGATGAGCTAATTTTTGAGAAGAAAACGTTACGATTTTTTTAGTATACTCATACGTGAAATATGAGAAACTTTAATAACCGTTTAAAGATGAGTTACCATAAAATCAATTTTATCACTTTATGTTTATGCAAAGAAGCACTCGATTTCAATAATAAAAAGGTTTGAACGAATGAAAATTTCCAATGGAACGTTCCAGTTAAAAAATTTCCACCATTTTAAGGTTCAAATAAACGTTCGTGACTAAAATTGGAATCAGGAACGAGATTGATATTCCAACGATCAAGCCTTTGAACGAAATCATTTGAATAAACAAACGGTTTATATTACCGTTTTTCCCAAATGATATGTATTTTTTTCTCCTTTTTTACTTGAAATCTGTCTTAACAGGTATTTCTGCTATTTTTCAAGGAATAAATATACTGTACACTTTACAGTAATGTGATGTAGAAAAATATCTATTTAAAAGCTGTAGACATTGCTTTGTTTCTCAGTCCTCACAACTAAAAATGATTGTTGTAGAAAAAATAACGAGTGTAAAGAGCTTTTTTATTCAACTTTGTAAAATTATATTTAAGGAAATACGAGTATAATAAAATAACTTTATTAAAAAATAAACACTTATGAAGATACCATGCAGTACGAACGATAAAATAAAATTAGTTATGAAGAAAACATGCAGTACGAACGATTAAATAAAATTACTTATGAAGATAACATGCAGTACGAACGATTAAATAAAATTACTTATGAAGATAACATGCAGTACAAACGATAAAATAAAATAAGTTATGAAGATAACATGCAGTACGAACGATTAAATAAAATAAGTTATGAAGATAACATGCAGTATGAACGATTAAATAAAATTACTTATGAAGATAACATGCAGTACGAACGATTAAATAAAATTATTTATGAAGATTACATGCAGTACGAACGATTAAATAAAATTATTTATGAAGATAACATGCAGTACAAACGATAAAATAAAATAAGTTATGAAGATAACATGCAGTACGAACGATTAAATAAAATAAGTTATGAAGATAACATGCAGTACGAACGATTAAATAAAATTAGTTATGAAGATAACATGCAGTACAAACGATAAAATAAAATAAGTTATGAAGATAACATGCAGTACGAAAGATTAAATAAAATAAGTTATGAAGATAACATGCAGTACGAACGATTAAATAAAATAAGTTATGAAGATAACATGCAGTACGAACGATTAAATAAAATTACTTATGAAGATAACATGCAGTACGAACGACTAAATACAATTACTTATGAGGATAACATGCGAACGATCAAATAAAAAAAATACTGAGAAAACTGATGAAAAATCAAAAAAATAATTAAGTTCAAATGTGAGTAGAAGGCGTGACAGAGGAAGACTTAAGGAAATATGCTCAAATGAATGATACATTGAAAGAAGAAATTGTAAAAACAACAAAGAGATCGAAATAGTTGTATGAGAAAGTTTACGGATGTGGAGGAGGCGAAAGATGTGAGTCGGAAACGAAAAAGTCTGGCGGTTTATCTTCTCTTCCTACTTAAACAGGAAAGTGAAATTATTGACATTCGTGACGGACACGTGAAAATAACCCCGCTAGGTTGTGTTGTATGCAATGATTGTGTAATAGAATATAATTAATACACTCCCGCTGGCTGGTTTATTGTCCTAACGTATTTTTTTCTATGGAATTGATGATGATGTCACATTATTAGATCTAAGAGACGTCTAATATGTCAATATCCGAGATGAACCGCCAGGTTTGGTGTCACGTAGCTGGAGAGACAATGTGATTAAAGCCCGTGATAATGAGTTCCGGCTCAGGAATGCGGATGTAATACGCTCATTTCCGGAATTCTCTTCACCCCCACCCACCCTTCGAGACATATTTCAATAAGCCACCCTTCACCTCCCCACTGTGGCCTGAACAGCTGTTGAGAAATTCTCCGCGGAGAATTCTATAGGTGATAATTATTGCAGAGTGGTAAGAATTTCTGTCAAGTACAGTTTTTTATATCATATTTTATATCAGTTATATTAATCTTTAATTTTTTATGTATTGTAAATCAATATCAACTTTGCCATATGAAAACACAATTAAAAACTGTAAACTAACATAAATTCAATGTATTAAAATAAAGTATTATTATATTGTAATATATAATACTTATGTTATAAATACTAAAAACTAGCGGGTTTATTGCTACGTGGTCATCGTTTCGTTTCAGAAGGATAATAAGGAGAATTCAAGTGAAAACTAGACTCGAATCCTTTAAAAAAAAACGTTTTTAACGAGAATCGATCTCGCTACCTCTGAGCTGGAATTTCGTCACTGACAATATAAATAATAAATATATTTGCATGAAAATAAATCAAAGTGAATAATCTAACGTCTATTTAGCTAAATCACTTCTGATCTAATATATTGCGTGTTCGATTCCCAGCGGGTTGGATTTATCATCAAAACTTATTTCGTGACGAGCAGATGCCATAGTAGGTTTAATCCGCTTTAATCTGGAACCTGAGAATAGTTTCCATCAAAACATTTAGATTGAGAGTTTGTTACCTGAAGTACAACAAAACATTGTCACTATAAATGAATGAATAGACGCTGAAGCATCATTCATTCACAACACAAAATGACTGAAAATCTTCCTCGTTATTGAGGTTTTGTCTGTGATTAGCATTGAAACATTTTAATTATTCATAGTAATAGTTGCAGAATTCGTAAAGAAAAAAAGAATATGGATAATTTATCAGCATAAATACTATTATATATCGACTGTTTCTAGTTTTTAAAACATATTAACCAATATAACATGTTTGTATTGGAGAATGTAAAGTATAATTTATTTAAATTTCTTCAAATTAAGTACACTCCATCACGCCATTTCACTGCTGGCATAGGCCAATATGACAGAGCACCAGATTTTTATATTTCATCAAACATATTTCGCCTCTTTTACAACCATACACCTCCTACACATCATACGATTTTTCTTACATTTTCTTCTTTCGAAGTATGAATTAATTTATCCCACCAAACTTAATTTGGTCCTCCTCTATTACGTTTTTTAGTCATATTCGCACTGTATATTTGTTTTATTAATCTTTCTTAATTCATTCATCTCACGTACATAAACCATCTAAGAGTGCTCTTCTTCATCGTACTTAACACATCAGCTGTAAGTTTACATTCCTCCTCAATCATTTCACTCCGTATTATGTTGTCTCCCCGTGTATTCTTCTAATGGCATGCATTTCTACGGCATTTATTCGCCTCTATTAGTTTTTTGCAACTTCCACGTTTAACTTATCTACATATCAAGGTTGGCACTAAAAATGCTATTACGGACTATCATCTTACCAAATTTTAAAACTGTCCGGTTTGAGTGTATGTAGTGTATGTAGAAATCAAGGGAACAAAAATATTTTTTCGTGTTGAAAAAAGTGTACAAAAAAACTCACTAGTATTTTTGATATCGTGATACTTAATCGAATTAAGATAGAAAGTTCACACGTTAACATTTTATGAGTTTATAACACAACACCCTTACACATGATTTGTTAGCACTTAACAGCCTGGACAAATTACAACTTCTTCAAAATGTTTGTCTAAGATTTATTTTTAATTTGATAAATATCATATCACTTCATAATAAAAGGCGCTGAACTGGATGAACGTGAGAAAAAGATGGTCGCCCCGTTCACACTGAAAATTTTCAATGTCTTTCCGATTATGGACTTGCGCTACGCTCAGACAGATATTGTTTATTTGCCTTCTCGTTCCCCGTTATTTTTTGATGTCATCTTTTACTGTCCATGCAGTGAGACTCTGGAACCAATTACAAACCAATGTTAGGCTCACTACGTCCTTGGCATGGTTTAAGAAGAGACTGAAAAAACTCCTCATTTCTATTCAGTAATATAATGTCTTTCGTTCCTAATTTTCCGACCTCTTCCACATCGTTTCCTTTTCCTTTGATTTCCTTTGATATCTCACTTTTACTTTAATTAGTATATGTCCATAAATTTCATAAATATAAATCACCTTGTGAATATTTTTTGCGACCATGTAACTTCTTTTATTTTCTTTTGTCTGGTTGCTTGGAAGAGATTACCACCTGGCAATAAGCCCGCCAGATTGTATTTACAATGAAGTGTAAAATAAGTTAATAAACATGTTCAATAACTTCATTATATAAAAGCACACACTGATTATGATTGTTAACAACGTTGAATTAGCGATTCCGAACTTTTTACAAATGTCGGGTTTCGAAGAATACCCTACATCTACTGCTTTCAGCAACTCCATTTTCAGTTTAAACGAAAAAGTGTTTTGTTAACGCACTGCTTTTTTTGCCATAGCACTGTTAAAGGAAATAAATTTGTAAGGTTTTCATTAAACACTAAATTCACCACTTAAGACGTGTCACTCAATTCAAGACAAACTGAAATGTTTTGTCTGCCGATGGATAATCCCATTTGTTTACAATAGTAGGTATCTACTTAAGGTGTGTGGCTAGCGGCTCCCTTGTAATCTATTGTTTATTATGAGATGTTGGTCTAGTCAATAAACAAAAAAACAATTTGGTGTCTATGCGGCGGCCGGCATATTTTTTGTTTTTCAATGATACGAAATCTTGTTAAGCGTTTTTTATTTCATTTTAAAAGAAAATAAATCGATGAAATTACATGGCATTTTATTGGAACTAGAATACTATTTTATACTAACCGATTTTTCATATTAAGCGTTTTCGTGTTAAACGATTTCCACTGCATGTTTTAATGACCCATTGAGTTTGTTTCCTATTACTATATGCCGTTAGATATTTCTCGTAACTCTTTAACTTCTTCAAATTGCTTTATCTTTCCTTATTCACCCATTATCACGTTGACTTTTTCTTTTACACTTTTCTATCACCACGAATTTGGATTTCTCAACATTCATTCTCAGATCTTTCTCTTCGCATCTCTAATATAATTAATTTATCGGACTGTAATATATCCTCGTTTTCAACTAATACCATCATGTCATCAGCATACAGAAATCTGCATAAATTCCCATTCGTCATTTGAATGGTTGAAGTAAAATAGGCACTAAGTACCAAAAAAAAAAAAACCAAAAAAACTAACTATACAGTTTCGTTCTTTATGCCATATGGAATGAAGCTGCATACTTAGTTTTTTTTGGTACTTAGTGCTTATTTTACTTCAACCATTCATTTGTGTATTGACCTCTGTAGTTTCACCCATTTATCTCTATAGTTTCTTAATACTAGATAAATATTAAACAACCAGGATGACACCACTATGATTGTTAAAAGAAGATAAATATGAAATATGTTAACAGGCTTTAGTCTTAAAGTGAACAAAATAACTCGCTGGAACAATATCATTAATAAGGATGAAAAAAGAAATAGGAATTGTAAAAGTGTAATTCAAAAAAATATAAATGTAGTCTTAAGGATATCAAAGAAGTGTTGTATTGTACTTTCATTGTATAAAGTACAACCTGGCAGGCTTATTGCTATGTGACACTCACTTTCAACTAACTAGAAAGATGTTAAAGAGGCCATAAGTGAAAACCGGAGTAGAATCCTTTGGGGATTGAAACTTGCAACATCCAGGCTGGGAGACAGGCGTCTTGCCAACTAGGCCACGGAGGTTATTTTATTCTTATCTGTTTATTAAATCATTTCAATTGAGTATTCCAATAACTTTCTTTTGGTAAAAAATGCTTTAAAAATCACAAATTTCCTGTATAGACATCAAAGATCAATATCCTTCGACCTTTCAATTAAACTAATATCCCAAACTAGCGACTTTCGTGAACAAACTGGGATAAACTAATTGTTCTGTGGATAAGTTTCTGATTTTAAATTGAACTTCGTAACTCGGAGATTATTCTGAGTACGGCAATTTGGATCGAGTCTTTGTGCCATCTCACGAAACCCAGGTTATGTCGAAGGAAATTCAAAAACTTTTAACTGATAGGTACAGTGGGGCTGGATTTATTTCAGAAATCTATTTAAGTACTCACAGTTGTCAATATAAATGTATACATATTTGTTTCAAATTCAAAAGTTGCTAACTGATCCAAATTCAAATAACTTACTCGAGTCATAAGGGAAGTTTTAGTTTAAAATATTTACATATATCTACTCGTACTTATCTCTGATGGTTATAATATTGTCGAATTTTAGCTTCCAGAACGATTTTTCGCCGTCTTCTTTCAGCTTTATTCTGCTGCACATATAATATATACATACAAATCATCACGCCATGTCCCTTGCAAAGTAGGCAGATAGGACAAATATTCAAACTTTTCTATCCATGCACACAGCTTTCGCATATTCCAAGTTCATGCACCTCATACACAATCCTCTATTATTCATACTTCTCACTTGACCTTTCAAAATCTGGTTCGTTTGGTCTAACCACGTTTTCCTCGGCTTACACTTCGGACTTATATACTCGCTTAGTTATTCTTTCATTCTCTCTACAGTTCAAACTTTCTTAAAACTTTTTTCTTCATTTTATGTAAAATATTCATTTATCCATGAATTCATTTTTGATGTCTTCATTTCACCTTTTTCAAACATTGACACTACAAATTTTCCTTAGTGCACATCTTATTTTACTGCACGGTATCTCAAAGCCTATTGTTCAATCTACCAAGTGACCTTCTATCGATGATCTTCGTTGATCATATCAACTTAGATGTTCTTACATGGATGTCCATGCTAACTTTCGCGATCTGATGTTGCTGGTAATTAGTGGTTGTTTAGTGAATTTTCGAGTGTTTACATTATATCTCAGTTTCCACTCTTCTACAGACTGTTTTGGGCAAAGTATCTTTTGTAATATTTAAAATATTGTTACCATTAAAAAAACGATTACCGGCCTATTTAGTTTGAAACAAAATATATTATAGAATCTGATACTGGCAAAATGCAAAGAATTTATTTGCAAAATAACGATTTGCTAGAATAAGTCATTTGTGTTAATAATTATCGTTAAAGCAACATATCATCAAGCTTCGAAATTTAAAAAGGATTTTAAAAAGATTTTGGACTTAATACTATTCTTCAACTATCTGAGTATGTTCATAAAAAATGGCATAATTATAAGAACATTGCACTCGGATCTCCATAGAATTTTTTTTGAAAACTTCACTTAAGAAAATATTCCTTGACTAATACCGAAAGTTAATTGTAATTACAATTATTCCAACTGACCAGTTAATATCAGAGGCCAGTACCTTATTTTTTTACTATATAGTACTGTAAATATAATATTTCCATTTTTGTGGACTTAGGTATGCATTTGATAAATATCTTTATTTTGAAATTACAACCAAGTTTGGGGAATTAGAAGACCACATTAGAATGTTTTTGTACAAATAGGATCCAACCCACATATTTGCTTATTTTGAGATATTTAAATAGACATAACGTCATTTATATGGTTTTGTATCGAAGAAATATTTTTGAGACGAATTTTAATCAAGCCTTTGCGTATAAAAATGAGGATTTTTATCAGATAGTTCAAATAAATAAAAAGCTTGTTTGATTTTTTTAGTTATTCTACTTGTAAAACTATTCACGTTACTAGCAAAACAATAAATACGCGTTTAATTCTTAATTTAAATGTTAACATATTTCTACGTAAGACAACGTTGTACATCAGTAGTATCAATGCTTTGAGATAGCTGACATACACTCGCGAATATCATGCTAAAACACATATAAACAATACAATAGATTTGACAACTCTTAGCAAAAAATACATGGTCCTAATTTTATTGAAAACCCCAAAAAGTTGGAATATTGACATAAAACCCAAATTGTCAAAATTTTATATAAAATATCAACGGGATTGTCCTTTTTGTCTTATGCTTCTTTATGCAATTTATTGTACTCTTGTTAATCCTATTCAAAATCAATGTTAAAACTTTTTATATATAACTATAAACTGAACATAAAAAAATTATTAATATAATTAGCATACATTTTTTGAAGTGTCGATATTAACATTTCTAATGCTTGATTAGTTCCAATAGATTTTGTTTGTAAAATTAAGCTCAAACAGTAAATTTATTATTAAATTAAAGTGATATTAGGGAAAAAATAAGAAAGTAATAACTGCTAGGTAAGACACCAAAATCGCTAGTAATTTTCTAAAGAACATGTTTTTTGTGGAACATGTGTTGATATTTATATATTTTATTCAATATGGATGAATTAAAGCAACATTTTTAATTCAGGCATTATTTCATTGGAATTGATTATTGTAAATGTTTTTAGTAGTTCCTTTAAATATTTTTTTAAGCACTTGACTGGCGCACTTATTAGGTGTTTGAGATGAGAAAGAAAAAAACAAAATATTATCGTAAGTGGTCGTTATATTTTTTTTAGCAATCATTTATTATCTTAATAGTACGCATACGTAGTTATATCGATTACTTGAAGATCGGAAAGGAAAATAACGAGATTATATCCGTTAAACGTCACACAAGGGCCAAGGACTTTTCAATTTGAGTCGATTCACTAATACAATTTGGAGCGGCGCGAGAGAACTGCTCAAGTTCGGATTCGAGATAAAGGAAAGATCGTTAATTTGATAAGTTCCTTCCCTTATTCCTTGAGTAGGCTCTATCTCTCGGAGGGCTCAAATTGATTTTAAGATGTTCACTTTTTTCACTTATTCAAGATATTTCTCAAATATCGTAAGCGTTTAAGATATTACGAACAAAACATTTGCAGAGTAAGTCTAAGGAGAAAAAATCGATGTTTTTTGTAATGCATTTTTTTTGTATACTGTATAACCTGGCGAATTTATTGCCACGTGGTAATCTCTTTTAACTCATCAGAAAGATTTAAAACAAGCTTTTAGTGAAAACCAGGCTAGAACCATTCTTACATTTAGGCACCAGCGAGAATCAATTCCGCTACCCTTGAGTGAAGGTCAAGTGTCTTATGAACTTGGCTACGGAGGTCATTAGCTCTAATACAGCATGCGGCATGAATTTTTCTACAAAAGTTAATTTCAATTGTTACAAAAACCAATTCAAATAATTTTTTTTTTTTTAAATTAAAAACACTTTATTTTTGACGTCATATTTTCAATATAGTTTGGTTAAACGCTCCCCTCACTTATTGATGCAATACATTCCTCGAATTAAAAGATTATTTATCGCAGTTGGTAATGTGGCTTAGAGTAAGGCTGCACAATTCAACAAAGTTTGCAACAATTCCTTAAATAGAAATCCGGAGCAGTGAGATCTGGTAGCTTTGGAGGCAAACTATGCTTACTATTCTTTGAGATTATATTTTCGCAAAATTTTCCACACAAAGCATCCATCACGGGTCTTGAAATGTGACAAGTGCCCCCTTCTTGTTTGAACTACTCGTATATACATTTTATGCTATCTTTAGTTAGCGCAGTTTCAGGAAGAAATATTGCTACAACATCTCTAAATTATTGTTATGGTTACACCATTTCGTTAAAAAAATATGGACCAATAATGTAATTGACAGATATTTCACACACGCACAGATGCAAAATTTGGGGGTTCATATAGCAAATACGGTAGTTTTGCTTGTTAACTGAAATGGATCTCGTTTGACATATATATAAGCAATTAATAAGGTTTGGGTCTTCTTCCGCAAATTGTAACAATCTTCGGCCAAGTTCGAGGTGAATTGGTAGGTCCCTTGGATTAAGGCTGTGTGCCAGTTAAATTTTGAAAAGGAATTAATTCAAATCCTACTGCAACATACGGGACACACTATTGACTGACGCCAATGGTCTAGTTGAAATCTTCATATCATTTTGAATGGTGACGGTCACTGTGGCGATGTTATTCGTTGTCGAGAGCTGTTCAGTATTGTTTTAAAAGCTTCATTTATACATTTCCTGTCTCGTTGAACTGATCCAAAATCCGCATTATGGCCTATCTGCTATCTCGTTTTATATCCCGTAATCTTTAATTTCTCAATGCACGTTGTACTGAAATCGGGGACTTGAATTCAAAATACTGTTGAACTAACTTTATTCATTATTTGTCGAAATATATTTCCATACAATTTTTTGAGTAAACGCCAGAAAGACGGAACTAAAATATATAACCTGCTGCCCTTAAAAGGATACCCCGTTTGCATTAATTGCATCCCAGTTAATACATTTTTAGTAATCGGGGGTCATCGTTGCTGGAGATGGGGGTCTCGGGAAAAATATGCCTTTTAGAATACTCGTACATGCTGTTAGCGATGCCTTATGAAGGCAATATGGGACTCCTCAGCGTTAAGTCTGAAGACGTGTCGATCGGCTATTCTTTGACTGAGACTTTCAGTAGTAAAGAAAAACAGGAATAACATTTCATAATTTAATAACCTGTGTTATAAGAGCTGAACAAAGATCATCAATTTAAAATTAATAATATTTTAGGATATCTCTTTATACATCGAGATTTTGTGAGGAGTATATTTTATAATTAAATTAAATTCAAAATGGCTATAGTATTTACAAGAAAAATCCTCGGACGCCATTTCGAGAAAGTTGTCGGCCTTCAAATTAGGAAAATCCTAAATTATCATTCTTTCTTACTTCAGTGATCACGTGTCAAAGTTGATACGAATCACGAAGTTCTGTTGTGTTCTAAATATAATTTCTCGTGACCAAAACAATAATAATTCGTTATTGTCGGCAAGTAATCAGGCATCACAGCGATTGAAGTCTCAAGGTGCCGACGAGAGATCATGCAGGGGGGCTATGACGCGTTCTCTCGGCCGGACCTCGAACCTACATACATCTGTCTGTCTAGTGCATTCATTCCATCCCAGTCATTGTAATTCCTTTAATTAATAATTACTCTTGAGTTTACTTTAATAATTTTAAATTCAGTTAAGGTGAAATTCCCTATCATGAATTCTCCCTTATCCAGAAGCCGCTGCCGTTCCGTCACGATCCATTTGACCAAATTACGCAGTTGTTTATTGCGTTCTATCTACGCCCGACACGTGTTGCGTCATGGGTGCTGTTCTCTGCCAGACTATCCGAGGAAGTCCTCAGCTGGTGCCATGCACTCTATGAGTAGCATCTACCCTCATCTGATTCCAAGGAATTTGCTTCGACCGTCGATAGGCCGCAAGCCGTCTGGACCTGCCGTGGACGTCGAGAATTGGAGTACATTGGACACGTCAGCCATTATTACGTTATATTCGTCTTTAAGGTATTGTGAATCTATTTATTGTAATTTTTGTTGATTTCACATTCCATTAAAAAATGTTGGATAGACCTTTCATCTTAAAAGAGTCTGGTCTTTATTGATTTAAACATAACCTCAAATTGAGAGTTAAATATATATGTTTACTTATTCGAGATTTATATTTTTTTTAATCGGATCTTTGATCCGATTTTTTTTAATATTGTATAATAAATAATAATTTTCAAACTATTATATGTATTATCAATTACTAATTCGTTTCTGATACGAGCGTCGAGAGAGCTTCGAAAAAAGAGTTATTCATCGAACCTTGATTTGTAAAGAGTCCTTGCTCATATTTTATATACCGCTGAGCTAACCTCGAGCCAGGACTATTAAATAATTATTGTGTAGTATTTCGAATTACGTAATTATTTACGTTACTTTAAAAATAATAGAATACATCGCGACAATTTTCATAAAATCAGTGCATACCAGCATAAAGACTACCTTTGTGGCGTTGATAAGACTTTTGTCTACTAACCCAATGATTACGATTTCGATTTCCGATTGAACCCAATTTATTTTTGGAAGGGTACCAGTTTGGTTTTCAATAAAGGTCTCTTTTACGCCTTAACCGGTTGGTTGGAAGATATTCTAACACTGCAATTGTACTGTATACAACAAAAGTGTAAAAAAATCCAAAATATTCATATACTTCTTTGTTGGCAAAAGTTTGCAGCGACTACATGAAGGGAATTTATGATTGATAAATTAGCAGTGTTTAAAAAGTTGATTGCTTAAATAATAAAAAAAAAAGAATTATTGCTTTATCAACATCTAATAGTGTGGGTTATAAAACATAAATGTGTTGCAAGGTATAAATATTCACATAAAACTAAATTTGAATGAATTATCAACTACATAACTACATTAATAAAATTATTTCAATAACATTTATTGTAACTATTTTACGACTCTTAAGCTCCAAGTTTATTGTTTTGTTATCAAATGAGTAAAAATAAATGAGTTTTCTGCGATTCGGTTGATTAAAATAAATGTTAGTGGACTCACGCTGTCTGGAGGGAGTGGGAGAAAATAAATGGAAACATTAAAATGCAAGCGCACGAAATGTTCCCAGCCATCTCTCCCAACAAGAGATCTTCAATAAGAGCTCTGTCTATCGCATTCGCTCTCAATCCTCTTTCTCCGAAAGAGTTTCAGGATTTCATTAACGACAGCTTGAAGATTAAGAAAATGATAATTTATGGGGTGAAAGCCTTATATGCTAGAGAATATTTTTGAAAAAAAGTCTAATACTTATGTTTGCATAAATATAAAGTACTTCAAATATAATTTTAAAGAACATAGATATTTATTTGTAATTAACTGAGAAGAGAAGCTGACGAAACACATTTCTTGATTTAATAAAATCTCCAACATTTTGCATTTTAAATTAGATATTGTGCTGACAAGTGTAACTTTTTTAAAAAAAAAAGAAGATTTTTCTTTTTATTTCAATATTTTATATCACTCTTTTATTGTATACAGTACGACCTGGTGGGTTTATTGTCAGGTGGCGATCTCTTCG
Organism: Odontocerum albicorne; assembly: GCA_949825065.1. Lineage (NCBI taxonomy): Eukaryota > Metazoa > Arthropoda > Insecta > Trichoptera > Odontoceridae > Odontocerum > Odontocerum albicorne. Next base: position 22,267,847 of record OX463848.1, on the reverse strand, counting down.
AATCAACCAAAAATATTCAAAAGAAACATCTTTTTCTTGAGCTGTATCCATTTGTCAATGTTTTTTCTTTCAGCTTCAGAGTACTTAATAATAAGTAATTTCGTATTTAAATTTCTGTATTTTAATATCTTCTTCTTTAAAGTTCTTCTTATTTTCGAAGTTTGGCGATCATCATGGCGATCAGCATACTTTGTTTTTGAGGCTCGAGCACTGAATGGTATCAGAATGAAACTACCACCGCAAGTTCTGCAATCAGGAGATATGTCTTCTTTCTACACACACTACTTGATTTTGATTTTTCTCCTTCATGATATATATTGAAAGTTCTCATATTTTTTTCCTCGCATTAAACGACCAATGTACTCTATCTTTCTCCTTTTGATGGCGGATAACTTATCAATATTTACTCAACAAATTCAAGATGTCATCATTACGGACCTTGTCATGACCATGAAACATTCATTATTCTTCCATAGCACCACATTTTAAAAGCTTCTTGTATCTGTTTGGCTGTCTGAGTAGCTGTCCATGCTTTAACACAATGGAGAAGTACGAATAATTAATAGCACTTCAAAAGTAACTTTTTAAATTCGAGATAGATATTCTTGTTGCAGAAGAGATTTTACATTCCGACGAAGCAAATTGATCATTAATTCAGCATCCTATCCCAGCAAATTGTTGTACTCGTACAACAATTTCATTTTTTATATCACGATATACCCTTGTATGTATTTTCATACATAATACGAAAAAATACTTTTTCATGTGACTGAAAACACTAATGATGTATTAATGGAGAATTTATGTTTATTTTATAAGATTTAGATTTTGAGATAGCTGACGTAACAACGGGGAAGAGTTCGAACTATATAGAAAATCCGATGTCTTTAAATTTATCCCGTTTGAGAAACTCTGGTTCATAGCTGTAGCATTTACCTGAAATGGAAGAGGTTTACCTTCTAGAACATTAATTTAACAGTAAATCCGGAAGCCAATGTTGAGTAGACATTTTGAGAAATAAATAGGAAGACATTATCTAATTATATATTCGCACTAAGATAGGAAATTGTAGATGATCAGCTCAGGAGTCGGTGGAGGGGGATTCTGGAAGAAAATAAGATTTTCATTATGTAGTAATTAACCACGATGGTATATTTGTACATATATAATAAGTTTTGTAGCATTTCTTGGTAGATTAGTATTATGAGTTGTTGACAGTGAGTATGAGTTGGAACACTCTCTGTAAGCTGTATGATAACTTATTAAAAAGGAATATCTACTTTATAAATAAAAAAGGGATCACTATTTCATTTAGTTAACTTTTCAATGAAATAAACAAAGAATGACGTCAGTGGCATATGTAGAAGTAAAAATATCGGATATGCCATATTATTGTACGTTAAAATCAAAGTTTAATAAATGAACGCAAACAATAATATAAAAGTCGGAATAAAAAAAGTGTTTACTGTTATTCAAGTTACAAATTTGACAATCCAATTTAAAGCAAAAACCAACAAATTTCTACACATGAAAAGGTAATCATATAAAACAAAAAAGAAAATAAATTTAAAAAACACTTCAATAAGGATCCTTCCAAGTTGAAAAGCTTCAAAATAACAAAAATTCCGAGATAAAGCAGGAAATAAATGTGTCTGAATAGCAAAATTTAATTTCGCCATAAAGTTATTACGTACCTTCCCGAGAACAGCCGCGAGACGAGACGTGGAAGCATTTTGCGGGTTGTGTTAAGAAACCATTATTTAGCTTTTCATTTAAATGGTAAATTTTGAAATTTGCTGAAAACAAAAGGACGAAGACAAGGATCGTTAAGGCTGATGCTGTATTTACGTTAGCATTATTTGTTTAAACTGAACTGTCCTGAAGTCTCCGCATGTATACCTTATCGCGTTTAGCAAGAAGAGGCGGATCGACTTAAAGGATTAGGTTAAATGCAAAACCCCACAGGTAGTCTATAGTGACAGTATGTGTTCAGGAACAAATGGGACACGTTCTTATTCAAAATAAAACCCTTCATATCAGGGGCTAAAATTTAATCTTCTTCATCACGTACTCACTGCTGAACGTTATGATCCTCTACTACGAGTATGTCTGGAACTGGAAGTGCACTACCTATTTATATCTCTCCCAGTCTAGGGTCACGTTGAATGCAGTACTTTAAGAGGATCTTGCTAACTTCTTTATTTGGTACGTTAATCTTTTAGGATACCTTTCTCTTGCTCAGTTTACCTCAACTGTTACTGTGATCACTAGTTTCTCCGGACATTCGTTAGTATTTCTGGCAACACGCCGGAAGTATGTTAGAATTTTTTCCAGAATGTTGTTGAAAGTTTTTCGGTGAACTCTTAATTTTAGTTGATATAGACGCCTTACGGTCCATAGGGTACGGAGCATTTGCCTCCAACATCATATCTAAAAAAAAACATTCAAATTTATTTCATATCGTCCATGTTTCTACTCTATACATTGCTATGAAGAATACTATTGATAGACCGATTAATCCATATGTTCATTAGAATCATAGCTGATTCTGGCAATCCAATTCGTCTTCCATCCTTCATTTTTCGAATTGAGAACACCTAAGTAGATAAACTTGATGACTTGTTCGTTACCCATCGACGAACGAGTATTACTTCTTTCAAGTGTCTTGAACTAGTCACAATAAAGAATTTTGTTTATGTCTATTCCTAGTTGACAGCTCTCTTTTTTAAATCTATGGAAGATCTCGGCTACCACATCTTCGCCGTTGACCATTAGCGGTGTATTTTCTGTGAATCTTATATTCGTATCGGAGATTTAACGACTTCTTATGACATAACCCCTTTATTCGTTCAATATTTTGCTCATGATTATTTCACATGCGAATAATTTCCAATTCAACTGGGCAATCTTTTCCACTACGTGTATTATTTAATTTTAGCTATGCGTCCCTTCGTTTCACTTTCTGCCTCCCTATGGTATTCCACGTGCAGTTTGTTTAACTAGCAAAAAATGTTGTTTCCATTGTTACTTGTCTTATGAGCTTTATTTATATTATGTAAAAGACACTGATGTCTTGAACCTAAGAAATAAATACCGAGAAATAAATATCTTAATTTGATAAGGCGAAATATGTGTGTCACGATCGAAAGGTCTGACGTTTTGACATCTCTGTCTACCTCGAAAGATAAAAGCATGATGGGGGCATATATGTATGGGTGTATTACTGAATTATTATGTCCATCATATTCTCGAAGTTTGTTTAAAAATATACCGAACCTGATAAAGTACGATCGCATCACTTCACACCAGAATAAGCTGAACTAGTTGAATGTGAAATATAGACGTAATATTCATACACTGTCACTAGTGTATAATATTCTTAACTGTTTCACCACCCTCTCTTATCTCGCTGAGAATATTTAGCGACTTCCCGATCATGGACTTCCGCTAGTCTCAAACTGAGATAGTTTATTGACTCCAAGTTCAGTGTTCTTATTTTTTACATCGTTCCTTCTTATCCATGTAGTGATACTTTACACCAGTTACAAACTAATGTTAGACTCGCTCCGTCATTGACTTGTTTAAAAAAGTGACTCTTCATTTTAAGTAAGTAATAAAACGTGTTTCAATCCTGATTTTTCATCCCATTACACTATCCGTTGATTTTTCCTTTAATTGATGATATCTTACTTTTGTTTTTACTATATGCATATATACAAGTACTGTTCATGAGTTTTGTACAGGTGAATAATTATAAAAATATTTAGTAACTTCCTTTAATTACTTTTGCCTAGTTGGTAGGAAGAAATTGCCGCCTGGCAGTGAGCCCTCCAGATTTCTTTACAATGCAGTGTTGAATAAATAAAAAAAAATATAAACTTTTATATTTAAATGCATGGGTACACTTTCCATTAACTCGGTATTGTTTCTTCCAGAGTAATTTCTTCCATTCATTATTAAACGCCATTCCAACCAGTCCGTGAATGCGCAGATCTCGTAGGGGAACACTCATTAAAATCATCATCAAGCAACATAAAATCGAATATGCTTACGTCCGTATATAAGAATATATGTTGTCATAGTTACGATTTAATATATATCTTGTAATTATGAATGTAATCATTACAGTTTAGTATTGTTAATATTAATGTCTTCAAATGCGTAAACTAATGTCATAAGGTTGAATTGAATAAATAGGAATTTATCGAAATGAAAGAAGAGTAAAGCGTGCTGAACTATAGAAGGTAACAACTTGAGAGACAAACATCAGAGGAAACCAATGAGCATCGCGTTGCAGATGCTCAGCAAATGCAAAATTTTCGACATGTGCATCAACAGCAAGATATTGAAGGAGAAGCCAACAAGCGTCGTGCTGCAGAAGCACAATAAATACATGACTTTCGCCAACGTTCTGAGAGAACACTTGAAGTTAGCCATCATTACAACTTTGGTGAGAACAGAGTTGAAATTCATAACCGTGGCTCGATGAATACTAAATGTCAATTCTGACATACTCCCAATTTTACAGCTGAGAGGTATTCTGACAAAATATTGAAATATTGCTGCTATAAAGGAAATGTTCTTAAAGATGACAAGGAATTACGACGTCAGTTCTCTCAACTTTCAAAAGAGTTGCTTAGCAATCCAGATTTTCCGAGCTACCAACACTTTAAAATAAACATTCGTTCGTACAACTTTTATAGCGGTTTTTATTTTTCATCCTTTCAGCTTAGTAATTCAATTTACATCTTGGGATTTTTACGGTTAACTACTAGTAAGAAATATTAAAATATGATTCTTTTATGGACAGACATCGTAAGTTGAATTGGATTGAATCGACGATTAACCTGGCTAGTCCACTCCTGCCACGCGGTGTAAATGAAACCGACTTCCAGATTTTAACCAGAATGGTAGGACGCAAAATGGTGATTTTATTTTTAATCAAGCTATCCTGGATTCCGCCGAATGTTTTTGGGACCAGAGGACTTATGAAATAAGCTTCGAGTCGTTGTACTTAAATCTGGGGGAGTGGAGTAGCGATTTTGTTTACCGAAACCCATGTTTTGAGGGCAAAATGAAATTTTAGGATTATACGTTTCAAGGTAGACACTCTAACTTCTCCCTGGAGGGATGGTCGCAACTTGAAACAAAAAATTTGCATAAAAAAAACTATTTCAGTTTTGTTCAAAAACTTCTAATCTTGGTAGACTTAAAAATTTTAATATTTAAAATGAACAACTTTCTACTGGATTGAGTAAAATTAAACGAAAAACGATGTGAACCAAACTACCTTTACCAACTTCGATCAGTAGAAAATTCACTCTTTTTAACTGTGTGTGTCCTCACATAGACATTTTTAATGTTTTGCTTAACTCCTTCAACAACAAATATTCGTTCATTTAGTATTGCCTTATATATTATTTCTTTTTAAAGTAATTTATAACGTACTATAATTTCAAATTTAATTAAATTGAAACGCTTATAAATCTGTTTTTTAATTTAATAATATTAAAAAAAATGTGAATTTCTACATTGCTAACACGAAAACTCTAGAAATCTTTCTTGTCTGATAATTTGTATTTATATTTCCATATATTTTCACTATAATTTTTATCATACGTTTTAAAATTTTGCATGTTTTTTGTTCGTTTCTTTCTTTTTTTATTTTATTTTGTATGTTCGTTGTACGAATTAAGGAAATCTGTTCTGTGCAAAGAACTTAGAAATAAAAGAAATAAACGAGGTATAAATGTTAAAAATAACTTGAAATTTATTCCGGTGTTTAGATTAATCAATTCTTCTTTCGTTTGATACTCCTCAACACATCCGTATTGGTGATGTAGACATGTTAAAGAGGGTGCAACACATTGCTTTGTACCATAATCGAGCTTTCAGGTTAAAACGACTAGGGTAGTCGCGTAAATTTACTTTATCATCGTACATGTTAGAGGTCTTCTCGCACATGGAGCGGCAACAACACCCGAATACGTCTAGCGCGTGAGAGTATCGTTACAAGACGAATTCTTTACTGCCATACTTTTTAGGGTACTTTCGGGAATCAAACCCTCATTTTATGGTACTGCGATGAAAATCGAGAGTCAATAATATCCAAAGAGATTTCCACTTAGTCTTATATCGGTTCATCTTCAAACCGATTATCTACTCCGATCTAGAGCGTCAAAGAATGATTTTGTACGCTGTCATCAATGATAACAGTGTTTTCAGTGCCAAAAAATAGTTTTATAGCATTCGAAGTTTTCTGGTAAATTGTTTAAGCTATTTGAATTCCATGCCTTAAGTAATTTTATAAGTATATTTATTGCGCTGTGATTCATTTTCTTTCCCACGAAGTCGGACCATACGTTCGTCGTCAATTCTATTATTTTCAAACTCGGTATGTCACCACCCGAGGAAAAGTCCCTTTGGGTAGCTCTTTCTTTGTCTCCACGTAACGTCACGCTCATAAAAATTAAAAAATATTTCGATATTCTAATAACGATCACGCTGGATAGAGACTTGTTTTATCCCCCATAACAGCGTGGATGTTGGTGAGATCAAACTTGAAGACCTCAAGTATGCTCATTAGTAATACTACAAAGGTTATAACGGCATTATCAACGAAATAAACCAATCTGAATTGATTTTTTTATTGTACTAAATCTTCTGTCACAGTAATTGGGTCTTAAGGTTAAGAACTACTGGAGTAGGTCCATAGATTACAGTTTACAATCTTATGTGTTGGAATATGTACCACTCGTGGACATGCAACAATTTTCGCAAGTATTTTTCGAGACGAATTCTTTAACAAGAATGGAGCTATCTTTTTGGTCACCATTGGGAATCGAACTCGAAGCTCCCTGGTGGAAGACCTTCGACTTACTAACAAGACCACGGGCGTTTTCATTTTGTCAAGTTTTAAAAGAACTTTCGACTTGCCAAATTTTTGGATTATATATGAGCACTACACTATACCAAAAGCCGATTGGTTTTCGACGTAATATTGGAAAATTTAAAAAGGTTTCTTTGTAGTTTTTCTTCCCTTAGTACGTTTTTTATAACGTATGCAGGTTCGGGGAAGATCTCCGTCTACTGACCGCAGCTACCACTTTTCTACTTTTATACTAATATTTTTATAATACTTACTATCCGCCATTAAGATTAGGTACAAATCCCGAGTTAAAGCGCCCTTGAGGAGAGTTTGCTCTCCAAACGGCGCTAAGCAAGTTTTCATTTTATTAACATTTAATACCCGCACCATGGCATTGTTTATTTCATTCTCCACCAAAGTCCAGAATAATTAACTACATTTAGTATTTTGGTTTTATCCACCATACAGCTTCCAGTCTAGAAAGCTCCTCAGACTGGAGGAAACGGGGTAGAATTTGCATGTTTTTATTGTCTCGTTTTACAAAGCTTTATGACGGAGTTTGCATTGTTTACGAAATTTCATTATATTTATTGTATCAACTACTCAAGTGGCAGCCTCAAATTTATTAAAGCGCTAAAGTAAAGAATGTTAAATTGTTATCAAGATAAATTTCTTATAGAGTCACGGACAACAATGGGCTGCTGGAAACGGGTATAATTAAATGAGGATTTAAAAATTTAACACTGTTTGCTTTATTCAAAATTGTTGGGATATAAACATAGGGATATGAATTTATTTGAACATATATTAACAAAATAATACAATATGACTCATTGAACCTAACATTGTTTACAATTTTTGTATGTAAATTATTCAAGTTGTATTTTTGCCAATAAAATTTGTCAAAAAAGGATAAACATGTCAAAATAAAATTGAATAAATTAAATAAAAAGTCTAAAATATGTAACATGAATTGTAAATACAATCAACACTTTTACTTGTTCCACATTAATCACGCACAAACTTACATTATTCATAATCTACATTTAACCTTCTTTCCAAGTCTGATTCATTTGATCTTGCCATGGTTTCCTCGGTTTATCTCTTCAACGTAAACCTTACACTTTTGATTGTATAGCAGCTTAGTATCCATTTCGTCATTCATTCTCCTCACACGTTAACACTATCTTAATGTTGCTTTCTTCATCTTACTTGCACATTCATTTTATCTGTATATTCATTTTAGTTATCTTCGTTATCCTCTTTTATACATAGAAACTACAAATTTTCTTAGTACACGCATTAATAACAGCATTAATCATACTTTTATCCTTTTTCCATCAAGTTCAAGCCTCGTTTCCTTGTTAAAACAAGAATGGTTGAACTAAAAACTACAAAAACTCATGTGTCTAAAAGCGAAACAAACATGAATTATTTTATTACGTAAACTATTCATATAACCCTATATAAGATAATTTAAAATAAAATGAGTTGTGGCAAATAAGAATTAAGTTAGATCATATATATATAAATTAGATTAGTTCTTAAGATACAAATGTATAGGTTGGTATAACTTTTGGGAATTGTTTGTGTTATAGATTACTTGATTAAATAAAAATAAACTTTATAAAAGTATGCATTCAAAAACTTTTAAGATTAACAATAATTGTAATAGAAAATTATGGCATAAAAATTAAAGCGTCATTAAAGTATTTTTATTTTTTAGGTCTTTTAAGGTATAAATATAACTTAATAGACAACCTCTATGACCCACTTGGTAAGGAGTTGTGGATTCGATTCCCGTTGGAAACCTTTGTTTTTAAAAAGGGGATTTTCAGATTTTATAATGAAGATCTCTTTAAAATCATTCACGTTAAATAAACTCATCAGGGTGTATTGTACATATATAACGTGTAATACAATACATCACTTCAAGAATATTATTAATGGCAAGCAGCTTCCAAGTGACAACATGATAAATATTGATGAAAAAGTTCTGAAACTAAATCCCACCGTTAGAACTCCGAAGCTGACGTACCTTAGTTATTTCTGAATATTTAAAATAGTAAAGTGCCAATATATTGTTTTTACGAGGAAAATAAATAATAGTTGAGATAAGGTCAGCAGACGTGATTCATTGCATTCGAGTTACTTCCGGACAGTGACATAAACTAAGGGGTGTGGGGGAACTTTTCAATTTGCGGGAATCATTTGTACCGCGCTGTGGAAATCGAAAGCAATATTTTTATTCTTTCTTGACAGATTTTTATCTTCAAAATAACCGGAACAATGTCCTCTTATAAACTAAAAATCCTTTACACTTTTACATGAAATAATATTTTTATAAAATTTAACTAAGCTTATTGAAATTGTATTGGTTTAATGATGACATTAAAATATATTTTCTTCAGGTTTTAAAATAAATAAATTACTGACCTAAAAAATTCAAATACATTCAAACGATATAATATTATTTATACTTTATTCGTGTCATACGTAAAGTAGTAATACGAATAATGGTTACATCTTCTTCATCGCGTACTCAATTTTGAGCATCGTGGTCCTCTGCTATCTCGAACTTGGCGCACCACCTGCCAACATCACTCTCGGTCTTGGGACATGTTGCGCTAAAAGAGGATCCTGTCAACTCCTTTATTTGATCCATCCATTTCATAAAATACCTCCCTCTTGCTCATCTTCCCTCAATTATTCCCGTGATCACCATTATACATACATGTGGGCAAGGAAGAAAAAATACAAATAAATTTAGGGTAGATAAACAGTAACTCCATATTAACATCCAGTTGGAGTATAATTTTTCAGAATTGACTATCTTTCACTCATCTTCGGTACTTGATCACCTTGTTGGAGACATATGTTATTCTGTTTATCATACCCACTGTCCAATACCTCATCAGGGTTATATGAACCCATGCGTTTTGCTAATATTGCGGAAACTCGTACACTGCAGTAACGCGTGACCAAATATTTGTTAATACGCGTAGTTATATTGCAGGCTGAGTTATTCTATGGAAATCTTTATATTGTATAATTGACCCATATTTTACGTATCTAAGGACTCATAAAGAAGTAATGCACTAGTTTTTTTATTGCTGTGTCACTACAGTATTTTTTTTAATGCTATATTTTTTATATTTTTCAATGTAATTGGGCTAAGCCTGTATTGAGAAAATAAATAAATATTTAAAACAAAAATCTATACCGGTTTTTATTAATTTTGTTTTATATTTGATCATTGACTTGACCTGAAAATATGTTCATGGGTTCGTTTCATACCAAATAAATTTCTTTCGGGCTTTAGACTTGGGAGTCAAATGAAGTTAGTCGCCAATGGAGTGTCCGTCCATAGTAGACAAATAGACGACAGTAGCATACATATATAGAACTGTCCATTAATGGTCATTCCCGTTGTGTTCCATATTTTACCTTTTATCTTTGATATTTTTTCACGTATTTCTATGTTGTTACTCAATGGAGTATATATCATTCAAGATTTAGTATAAAAGTAAGAGAAAGAAGACGCCCCTTTTGTGTATGACAGGTAGAAAATACATTTGATAAATCTGTTTTTGATTAATTAATTTTTATCATCATGAATAAATTTAATATTGTACACACATATGATACATCATCACGAAATGTCTATTCACATACAAATCTGATTTCTTTACATATCTCGTTACACTCATAACCTCGTTCTTACATGCGTCAATATAAATATTGAAGAGCCACGGAGACATCAAACATTCTTGCTTGACACCTTTATTTTTGTACAAAACCGCTAAGTAATGTGTTCACCCCACTATGCCACCTCTTTTATTTTCTCAAAATAGGGGATATGATCAATCTAATAGTTTGCCATGCATTCCATATTATTTTAAAAATTCACTGAAACTTTGTAAATGATACAATTATAAACAAGATGATGATGAAAATGGTGATTGTTAAGATAACGCGCTATATTGATTATCTTATTGAGACACTTTATTGTAAAATATACAAATAGAGAGTGTATTCCCAAAGGGCGATCTCTTCCAACTAACTAGACAAAAGTTACGCAGCTCAGAACCAATTGTTCGAAAATGGTAACAACGTTGTCAAAAAAGAAAAATAAAATCATTGCTCTTTCTACATGAAAATAACTCGCAGACATAAAATTACATATTTCAGTTAAGCCTAAAAGGTTCTTTGACGGCCAAAAGCTGAAAAGGAAGTAATTTTGAATTAATGAAATATAGAAGGCTTTTCAAAAGTATGAGCAAAATCAACTTCGTCGTCATCAAAATTTTTAAACATACGAGTACATCTGATGTTTGTGGAACTCTTCGTATATTAGAACGTAAAATATTAAAGAGAGTTACCAAATTGACAAAAAAGGCTGAGTCCACATTAGTGTGAATGAAAAATAAATAAACAAGGTTTCTTCTCATGTATGCTCATATATTTAGCGGAGTCTCCATTTCAACATAAAATTAAATTGAACCCCTCACCATTCCTGGTGTGAATTAATCTCATGTTTATTTTGTCAGCCGCCCTGTACTCGGCCCACCCCTTGTGTTGAGCCCATCTTCATCCCCATCCCCGTTGTTTGCACAGGGTAAATTAACGAATTAACATACCTTCCACTCGCGTGGAGCTGACTGAAGAAACCTGAGTGCCATACGAGAGAAAAGTGCTTGATTGATATTATATTTACCTGTGACGAGGTTTTTCGTTATTTGCTATATATTTTAGTTTTAATTTATTTAACGTTGAATAATGACTTAACATATTCTTTGTGGTACATTGACAAAACCCGAAATATACTAATTTAATTCTTAGCAGGCATGATCGAAGATTTTTTACAGCTAGGTTCTTGCGTGATTTCCATATTCGGTAAATGTTTTTAGCCAACTCTCAATAACATTTTATACTAGCGAATTCTTGACATTCATATTTCTAACGTTAAAATGTAATTATAACGTAAGATTAAGAAAAAAAGATAAAACTTATTTTACCTTCTCGAAAAAATAATTCATTTGAAAAAATCTCTTATTTTAAAATATTTGGTAAATTTAAATAGCTTTTAAGTTTTAATTTAAATAAGACTTACAAATGCCTCAAGTTGAACAGGTTATTTTGAAAGTTTTATCGAAAACTTAGATAAAGTACAGACTCTTCCTTATGAATCCGGAAATGAGAAAGATATTTCAAACAAATTCGTGTTTTTATGCTTGGACAAACTACGGTTGAATGTTTTTTTTCTGTAATGTTGTTCATTTAAAAAAAACGTTTTTTACTATTTATACGTAAATTGTTTCAGTTTCACAACCACATTCGAACATTTCGTCATGCATGCTCTTGTTTCTCACACTCCTTACTTTTCTCTCAACTTATCAATTCTGGAAGATTTATTACATACGAGTACATACCATCACTTTCTGATCTTGATCCTGAATCATGATGAGTGCTGAACTTAATGAGGCACTAGACATCTTTTTTTATCTATTTACCTTTATGTATACCCTCAACTTGTTCGCCAGTCCTCAGCACTTATTGTTCAATTCTCCAAATTGTCTTTACCTCTTCATAATGTATAAACAACAAGCTAAATTAAAAATACTGTGTAAGAAATTAACAGAGTGAGCATTCAGGCGTAATGCACATAACAAAACTGATGTTATGCGTTATCAAGTAGCAAAGATCACCACCACTACTATGTGGCACTAATAGTTAACAAAGAAGTCAAAAAGTCAGTTAAAATTTTCATTGACTTTATAATTGAAGGCGAGTATTGTAGTTATTAATATAATACTAGCATATGTTCACCGCTGATAGAGTAAATAATGTCATAAAGGAGCTTTACTTATAGATTAGATCAGTTTTGAAACTTCATAAAAACTATGATGTAAGCTTCGCAATGGGTGACTTCAACGCAAAAGTTGGTTATGGAGCTGGTGGAACTATACAAAATAAAGTTTTAGATACGTAAGGTTATCGAGTAAGACTGTCACCCATTCTGTAGGCGGAAGACGCTTTTGCGTCTGCAAACTGTTATTGGAAGTGAAACGTAAATAACTGCTGTAGAAATGCATCCATTGAGACAAATGCATAAGGAGATAATATATGACAGAATACGGAATGAAGTAATTAGGAATAAACGTGAACTTAATTAGACTGGTGTGTTAAGTAAGATCCCTCTATGATGGTTTAGGCATGTAGAAGAAATGAATGAACAAGATTAACAAAGCAAACATACAGTGCTAATGTTAGTGGTACATGAAGGCAAAAAAAGTACGGTTGGATCCAAAAATGATATTTTGAAAGAAGGAAATGTAAAAAATCGGAGAACTTGCAGGAGTTGTATGAGGAGATACATAGATGTGAAAGAGGTGAAATACGTAAAGGTGAAATGCGTAAGAGGTGAAATAAGAAAGTCTGGCGTTTTCTTCTTTTTGCCTACCCCAACAGGAAATGTCACGATGGTTTTTATGTGTATGTAAATATGTCAATAATTATTTTGTTTTTCAAAATGGAAAACATGTTTTAAAATTTTATAACGTTGTGAAAATATTAGCATTTATTTTGATTTTGTGTTATAAAATAAAAACTATTTGTCTTCTCTTCGCATAATAATCCTGTCCCCTTTAATACCCAAAAGGTATTCTGACGGAGACATCAAACTCTACAGGACTTCCCTGATGTATGTTTGTTATAATCTCTATTTTTCGCTTCATAAGTTTTTCCGCGCCAGAGGTCAATTTAATTTGAAATTTTACGAAATGTACTAGACACTGATATTTTATTATGAAAATGATGAAAGTTTTTGAAAAATAAATTCGCGAATGTAGTCACTTCCGGCGACGAAGAAATTCCAAGGATTAAGGGAGTGGATTAAACGAATTGTAAATTTTGATTACATTATGAAAATAAGTTTGTTAGAACTCGACTTCGTGGAAGTTTAAGTATTTAACTGTGTTGGTTAGATAATTCTTCGATTTCTTCGTAACCTTGAAAAATATTTTTGAAAATAGAAAGAAGACAAGTTTTTATACGTAGTAAGGCCCAAAATATTTCGATTCAAGGATGTAAAAAAGTGATATGATGGAGTGAAATCATTTTTTTTCTAATATTGTGAACCTGTAGATTTTTTAAATCTATGATTTAATTTTTTAACGTAACTTAAAGAATATTTTAAATGTATATTCTCCGTAATCGACATCTGAGCATCGATTATTTTTTGCTGGACTTTTCCCTTGTTTTGAAAGAAACTTGATAAACGTGCGATATCTGATGTTTTACATTTCAGAATATAACAAAACAACACGTCTTCTATTGCCCCTAGTTAGCTACCACTAAAGATAAATGAATCAAATTCAATTATAACATCGCATTGTCATCTAGTGAATGTGACCGACGTAGTGTCTGTTTATACTCGCTCCAACTTGTTCAAGTCTTAAACTTTTACATCTTAGTTGTAAATGTATACACTGTTATATTTCGTCGATTAAATTCGCCGTTGTTTAAAATATTACAGAAGGGAAAGCGTGAGAAACAAAGGAATTTGTATATGAACACTTGTTCAATACAAAAATACGTTTTGAAAATGAAAGAAATCTTATTGAAACACTTGTTTTAGATATTTGGTTTAAGTAAAATAATATAAATAAAATGGATTGTCATCATTCAAAAACATTTGCAAACAAGGGTGTCAAAAAATATAACGGAATATAGTTTTATCTCGAGATACGAAGTAGAAACATATGTCGCGGCGATAAATGAAATGTGTGAAAAATAAAGAAATCTATTGTTAAATATTCTAGCATGGAATCCCGAAAGTTAAAACCGAAACGTTTGATAAATCAGTCGCAAGTGGGGGTGGGTGCTTCTTACGTATGCGCTTATTATATTAGGAAATTTTTTTCGACATCGCCCTGAGGATGAAGCTACGAGTATATGACTAGAAAAATCCGCAATTATTTAATCCAAAATAATTTTAAACTAGTGGAAAAATGCCGTGACAATCTTCAAGCATATTCTACAAACATTTATTTTGTTTACCTTCACTTAAATATTAATAGTTTTAGATATCGGAAACCATATTTGGTTTAATTATTCAATGAATTTAAATAAACACTTTCATAACAACGACTCACATTAAAAGAATACAAGAAAATGCATTATTTTTTGAAAAATTTTGACACCTTACCTTATTTTGAAAATATTAAGGATATTTGTGCTAATTTCTTACACGACCGAATGGTTTCCTAGTGCACGAGTGAATAACTAGTATTCACTGCTATTGTTAAATAAATTTTATGCACTTACTTGCAGATTTTTTGCATGCATGTTATTCGGCAAAAATATTAACGAATTGTTTGGCATAACTTCTTTTTTAAGTATGTGTATCTGATACATAGGTTACGTTAAAAAACGATCTATCGGCAATCAATACGTCAGTTTTCTTCCGAGCGTTAATACGAAGTTAATGACTCCTGAGGATGAACTATGCGATAGGTCTGAAACGTGGAGTATTCTACTCAAAAAGGGAAAAAGTTTTTAAAAAAATATTTTCAAAATATAACAAATAACTTATTTTCAAAAAAATAACAAATAACTGAGAATGAGAAGCATAGTTCTTGATGTGAGAACATATATATTGAATTTCTATCAAGACTACTTCCGTATATGCCTAGGTAAGACGCCTATCTTCCGACCCGGAGGTTGTGAGTTTGATTTCCGCTGACTGAGATTTTTTTCTAAAATGATTTCAATCTCGCCCCTAAGGGCCTCTTTAAAATATTTCTGGTAGCTTGGAAGAGATTGCCACATAATGGTAATAAGCCTACCAGGTTGTTACTGTCTACGTCGATGGTGTACAATAATAATATTACCATACAACAATTTGTTAATGTATATGACATTTCCGGATGACAAATCAAATCTATATTACATATACCATCAAAAATATTATTCGGAAGATTTTGTTCGTTATTCAACTTTCTGTATTGTCAGAATGCTGACCGAGTGATTTACTCATTATTCAGGATGAAAACATTAATAACCATACCATGTAAATTTATCCTGGCTGCGTGATTTATCCCCGCGCTCTGTTTCTAAATACACGGGGATTATTTAGTTTCTGTGTATGCTAATTAGCGTGAATATTAAATTTGGATGTTAATTTGTCGGTGAAAAGATTAACTTTCATTCACAAATGTACTTATGTGGAGAGTAATCTATCATAAAGGATTGTTCCATTTTTCTCCTTCTCGTGTGAGTTGTAGTCTTATTTATTTATCGAAGGTGTCGGCTTTCATTTTGTTAAACTCAGAATTTTTCGCTTGGAGAATGCCTCGACATTGTGGAAAGGGTCTCAATATTATCACGGGAATTGTATTGATAAATTATATCTTATTTTCGTAGTTTATGTGTATAATATATGCCACAAGCGGTATCTAAGTGTGTACTGTTAAAAGAATTAGACAAAAACACTAAAGTAAAAAAAAAACTATGTCCGCTTTGTTATTTCTTTACAAAAAAATACAAAATTATGTATACCTACTGGCCTTTAACATATTTATTGTAAAATAGAAAAAATTATGTATGTTATAGAAAATCTTAAATTTCCTTCTTTCAAAGTATGATCCATTTTATCCAACCATACTTTCCTTGGTCACGCTTTACCACACCTTCCACTGACATCTGAATTGTAAATTTTTTCAGGTCAGATTTCTATGACCAGTGTCATTTCTTTTTTTACAAATTATTATACATTTAATCCAACCATATTTTCCTTGGTCTTCCTTTACCACGCATTTGACCTATATTTACATTTTTTATTTATTCGTTCTTCATGTCCAAACCATCTCAGAGTGTACTTCTTGTTTTTACTTTAAATACATCATCCTTAAGCTTACATTCATCCTTGATGATTTTATTCCGTATTCTGATATACATCGCCATTTTTCAGCGTTTGTTCGGCTCATTTCAGTCTTTTTCCATGTCCACGTTTTACTTCCATTTACCAAAGTCGGTACTAGAATACTATAATGGAGTCAAATGAAATACGATTCGTTAATTAATATGCCTTGAATGCTCGTAATTAATATGTTTTAAATACTGAGAATATTATTTATTGAACTTAAGTTCGGAATGGAAAACAAGCATTTTGTATATAGGTCAGAGTAAAAAGCATTTAATATTCACATTGAGGTAACATTAACAATCGCAATGAACAAAACAAAAGGTAACTCAAGTGTACAACATTAACTAACTTAATATCGGCGAAAACTGTGTCAATGCGGTACTCTGGTTGGCTTGCACCGCTTTCCATCTAAGACGTTCAAACAGTGGTTTATAAAATATAAAGGCTTCGGAAAAGCGTAAAAATTTGCCTGTAACTTGATTTTTTCTTTGTCCTTTCCTCAATTCTGGGGATCTTAATCACCATGGTCATCGATAATTCTTCTCTAGCACAATCGATCTTTACTAGATTTAGTGCTTCCTGATAGGAACATCCCACGGTTATTTCACCTGGCCACTCCATCGGATGGGTACTCGACCTCTAATCATTTTGCCATTTGAGAGAACACTTCTCTCCATAATTGCCGTTCAAGTATGTCATCTTGATCCTGCGCTATGTACCCAAAAGTATCATAATTCTTTTCCTCTATTATTTTTTTTTTTTTTCTATCGAAATTTAGTAAGAACAAGTGTGAAGTCATAAAATTGTTAGTATTTTTTTCTCAAACTTTATTTAACGCGCATTGGATCAACGAGGAAGGAATAGTGCATAAACAAAAACTAGGAGATTAGGAAAAGCTTCTGGTAACCAAATAAAAATTCCTCGATGCAGTCAGAATACTGTTTAATGCTAAAAAAATCGTAAAAACGAATGGATCAAAACTTCTAAACTGACTTTTAAAGGATGACTTAGGGTCAAAGACTTATGTGGGAGGATAATTTGAGGAATAAGGCGTTTTGTTTGAACGTTTCAGACTGGCACATTATAATTGGTATTTGGGCAGTTGAATGAATACCTGAAATTCACTCTAGATCTCAATGGTTTGCAGAATCGTAGGAAGAGCTGATCTGTAGATTTTGGATCCTTTCTAGCAATTTTTTTCAATGTTCATTAGTGTACACTTCAGGAGTTTCAATAAAACTATGTATATACGAATAAGATTCTTTTATTGATAAATATTTAAAATAAAACAACTTTCTTTTCATGTTAAATGAAAAAAAAACGTGTAACAGAACTGAAAAAGTACAAAATATTTAAAAAATGAGAGATAGATAGATTCTTTAACAAAATAACAACTCATTTTAAACTTATTTAATTATCAAACCAAATTCTCCTTCATTTATGTTTTTGTTAAATCTCAAATAACTTCGTTATCTGTATAGCACCCGTTACACGGTCAATCTGGATCGCAATCCGTGATCGCAATCAACGATCGCGATCGAGATTGATTGTGTAAGAAGCGGATTGACGGATTGATACATCAGATCGCAAAATATCCAGATATTTTGAAATCACGCTTGCGATCCGCTGCTCGCGATCGGGATTGTTCGTGTAAGGCGCCCGTTACACGCTCAATCTGGATCGCAATCCGCGATCCAAATCGGCGATCACGGATTGCGATCCGATTGATCAATCCATCAATCCGTTCATTACACGTTCAATCTTGACCGCGATCATTGATCGGCGATCACGGATTGCGATCCAGATTGACCGTGTAACGGGCGCCTAAGGTCGTGTAAGATCGTGATCGCGTCAGTCAACGCTTGCGCACCGATAGAGATGGACGTATGCTCTCCAGCGTTAACGCCGGTGGCGGCAGTAATTCCAACAGATTCACCATCCCTGCTTACTTTAGAAGAGTTTTATGATCGGACTTGAAACTCTCCCTGAGCTCTGGAATGCTCAGCACACAGATTATTCAAATAAATACAAACGGCAAGCAGGGCATCAAAAGTTATTGGGAATTTTAAAGAAAATAAAGCCGCAAGCAACTGTTGACGACGTGAGAAAAAAAAATTGTCTGAGACCGAATTATAGGAGAGAATTAAAAAAAAAACACAAATTCAAGCTTCGCTGATAGATGCAGGAGACATGATAGCAGAAAATTTAAGGTCTTCAATATTTCTGCCTGTAGCAAGATAACGCAATGTTACTGCTAATTTTTCTTCAGGTGTTATACTTTTTCTCATACAAGTATCTTGTTTAGATATGTATGGGGTGGGGTTACCATTTCTAAGAACTCATCAAAACATTTTCCACTCATCCTGAAGTAATTTTAATAGTCTTCTTTTTAAGCAGTTAATCGTATTTATTTTAGTAGATTTAAATGAGTATACAATTCTCTCTTTCGTAGCCACTGTTTAACCCAATGTTTCCTTCGAACTCGCTTTTTCAAAGTTACGGCCAGAACTAGGGCTACAACAGCTTTTACTTCATCTACGACCATTTTGAGTTGAGAAAGATGTTGACGCAGCGGCTGCGGCGTGTGGACTGAGGGAAATCGGATTGATCGTCTAATGTAGTCGCGCGATTCGTCAATCCGTGATCGTTGATTGCGATTGCGGATTGCGATCCAGATTGATCGTGTAAAGAGCGCCTATGTCATAGGCATTAGGATGTCTTCCTTCTGGAATAAGCCAAAAAAAAATTTTTACTTTACAATGTTTTATAAGAAATGGGCATTGAACTTATTTCCAATTATAAAAATAAAACAATCTATAAAATTTAATATAAACAAACAAATAATCGAATCAAAGAAGTCGAACTTTTTCGTCAGTTGACAATCTCAATAATAAAAAAAAAACGAAGAGTAACTCATAGTGTAAAAATTGCAATTAAGATTGAGGTATACTGTTCTACAAAACGACACTTCTCCGTAAAAGACAATAGAAACGAGCTTTGTAAACTTTTCGGTACAGAATCGTCAATATAATACAAGTGGGCGACAAAACAAATTAATAACACAAAGTTAAGTTAAGCCCGCGGGAACAACGGGAACGGCGCGTCAGCTCTAAGCCACTGAAACAATAATTATCATCAATATTCTATTTTCATAACAGTTTAATTTTTTTTTGGTTTCCCGATATTGTTTAATCAAAGTTTAATAAGTGTATCAAACATATGTTTTTGAGTTCATCATTTGCAGTTCATTCGACTTGACTTCGAAACGATCTTCCTGCTTTAATCAGAAGTGTTTCATTCTTACTTATATATGTTATAAGAAAAAAAAACTTGAAAGTATAATTTATCAGAGAGGTTTATCAAGTTTAGGTAAGGTAATAACAAATTATAATTGATGTTATTTATATTAAGAGCAATTTTAAAATTGACATGGTGTAAAAACGTGTGATTGACTCCCTCCAGTGTGGATCGTATACCATAATATCCATATAATGGAATTGAATTCAAATTTATTTCTTACCAAGGCAATATAAAAAAAAACTCAATCGCGTGTGTTTCCTTAACAGGTTTTGAAATTCACACAAATAAATTCCAACATCTTCAGGCAACTACTGATTTTGTCATTATGAGTCGATAAAGTCAAACCACCATGAAATAAAGCACTATTTACATTCACAGTAAGACTCCTTCCCGAGAGATACATATTTCTTATATGAATATTTAAGATTTTTTAATATGTGTTTTTTAATCGAAAGAATTATTGAGCTATCTCCAATACGAGTACATAAGACTTAATCAGTTCGATTGCTTAGAAACGTTCGCAATGTTCTCCAATCTGCCGAATTTAATAGTTACAAATTACGTCATGTGTCATAATAATTATCCTTTATAGGGAAGTTTACACGTCCGCTAAGGCAGACAAAGGGGACATTGTGTGAATATCAATTATTAATTGGTTGCATTGAGTGCTTCGAATGTATCAATCGGATTATCTACTGTATCCATAGATATGTGTAGAATGGATTAGAATTGTTTTTATTTACAATATTTTCATAAATATCAATTAATTGAGTTGATTATGAAAATATAATTTTCCAATGTTGGGGTTTAAATTGACATTTGTTATATAGTGATAAAAATAAATAATTTTTAAGAGTTCATTCAAACGTGTATTTTGGTGATATTTTTTATATCAATTTAAGTCGATTTCGACCATTCACAATTTTTGTGAATGATCGAAATCGACTTAAATTGATTTATAAAAAAAATTAATAAAAAAAATTATAAAAATAAAAACTAACGATTGCCAGTTAAAACCTATATAACAGTTGTCACAGTTAAAACATGAATATTAAAACAGCAACATGGTTTTTAGTGAAAAAAGTACACATAGGTATGGTATACGCACACAACAGGGCAGAGCTCAGAAAGCTGAGAAATATATGCCGTGCAGGAAAAAAACACATGATATTGTTCTTCTTCAGCCACATATTTCATTAAATATGCTTATATACCTCAACACACGCTGTCTATTTTTCATGACATATGTACACATAATCTTCCCAATAATATGAATTATAAACTTGAAAAACATAAAAATACTCATAAAATTTTTGATAAAATAAAAGGGTAATAAAAATAATTTAGTAGAGATTTGACTTTTCTGTCTTAAAACTAGATTTTTTATGCCAATTTAACCATAAGTTACACATTTTATGCCAATTTAACCATAAGTTTAATAGTCGTTTCACTAAAAACAAATTTTGACAAGATTTCTATACACTATAATTGTCAATTGGGTGGCTTTGAAATTTTGTGCTAAAAAGGTGGCAATTGTTTAACGAACACGAATTTTCTTCGGTTATCAAATAAAATTTGATTCGGAGAAAAGTTAGAAATAAAATTTTCACAGCGTCTTGCTTAGTTTTATCTGTAGAAAATCTTTAAACTCGTTTTTTTCAGTATTTGGATTTGTATAGACGTACGAGTGTATGTGAAAATGTGATTTCGTGAACAGATCATGAAAAATTGGAAAACAGGTTTAAATTATGCAAACTCGGATTTCATCAACTTTTGATTCGGTTTTACTTACATAGCTATGCTCAAATTTTTTGATGGGCTTACTTTTTGACTTTTTTAACTCCCAAATCATGAGCCCGATTGAAATGATGAGAAATTTAGAGATCGCAAATCACAAAAACCATGTTTTTTAATCTAAGGATAACTCCAAAGAAAAACCTCCTAGTTACATTATTCTGGATGGCCGGAAGAAATTGTCACTTGGAAATAAGCGCGTCTGATTATCATGCAAACAATCGACATACATACATACCATCACGACATCTCCTTGAACTATCACTATACTCCTTCAATCTTCAATCAGATTCCCAACATTTGTTGAAAAATTGTTTCAGCTTCTCGATAATATTCGTTCATATAGTATGTGCTCACTTCATCACAACCTGACGTTTTTCTTTTTTTCATTTATTTTATAGTCATTCGTACTTTTTGTCGAGCGATCTCATTTATTTTTATAAACGCTCGTCATTTGTAGCCGTACCATACTCACATTTTCGTTTGTTTTCTGGTATCACCACTCTCGTACAGTTTTTCAAAACATTTCTTTCTTAACAAACGAACCCTTTCTTCTTGTAACAAAACTCTCCAATTCGAATTTTTCATTCCAATCAAGTCACCCATATAATATTTTTGTCGTGTTTAGTTATTTCTTCTAAAATATTTTCATATTTTCCTCCACATTCGTACTCAATTCTCTGCTTTATTCATATCTAAGTTTCTTCTTTGACCAGTTTTTTTATTCAATCTTCCAATTTTTGTACTCTGTCTTTTCTTTTCATTGCTTCATCACCCTTTCCTGTTCTTGTTTTGATAAATACTTTCCATGCTCCAATTTTTTCTTTTCACGCCATCCCATCATGTCTCCCCTTTTTTACATTCAGTTCTTGTAGTGCCACCAATACATTTTTAACTTATCCATTCCTCAATATTCAATCTATCACATATCTTTTCATTTTTTCTTTAAGAATCATTCTTTTTTCTTTGTGTCATTTTGGAGTTTCTTATATCTGATTCTCACGGCTGGTGCTTTTTTTATATGTCAGATCCCCTCCTACGGAGATTATTTTTTCTGTTCACCTCTAATGGTCTGAGATGATATCTGCTCCTCTAAACACTCTTGTATTGAGAATTCCTTTTTGTAGTGAACAATCCAAGTATATATATTCAATGGACAATTATTTATTTACTCTTTCATTAATCTTTTGAGTCATTCCTTCTAAAATATTTCCTACACCTACACGTAACTCCGCCCTCCTTCGATCACCAGTGGGCTGTAAATCTCTCTGGCGCCTTTAGGAGCATCCTGGCGCTCCTATATATTGCTTGCATTATACCCTCATTATCCTAGTTGGTCTACTAAAAAATCTTTAAACTTAAAACTAGTCCTTATTTACTAAACAAAATATCCTTACTTCTTTTCAAAATGCCCAGTAACTGCTGAGGGATTTGAGAAGAATGTTCATAAAGTATAACACTTTCAATGTAGGTCATGTTCCTTAATATTGAGGTCACAACGCAAAAGAAGTTTCATCTTCTTTCAGGTGAATATGTTTTGGACTATTTGAGAAACGATGTCCAGACCAGCTGAAGTCTATCATCACATAGTCCTTTAATGTCAAATTCTTCGTCCTTCTAGATCATGGGTCGGCAACCTTTTGTTGTAAAACGGCCAAATATTTTACGTGGGAATTAGTGCGGGCCGCACTTGGGCCACATGTCATGACAGTATATAAGGTCTGTAAATATGAAACTAGAATTTGCTCATAGATGGCTCTAGTTGTCAATGTAGGGACTGTCAAACCGCGTCATCGGCGCCTTTTTCTTGTGCTTACATTTATAAAAGACTTTTAACTCACAACAATACAAGTTTAATACAACTACATATATTTTCATAGCGTTGAACATGTCTGTTTTTGTGCTTGAAAACTACGATTTGCGGACAGTATTGATTTTCTGTTTCCATTTGAAGAAAACTGCTGCAGAATCGCATCGAATGCTTGTCGAAGCTTACGGTGAGCATACTCTTGGTAAATCCCAGTGCTTTGAGTGGTTTAAAAAGTTCAAAAGTGGCGATTTTGACATCCAAAATTCCTTCTTAATTTTACATATGTCTGCATTGATTCTATTTCTCACTTCTTTATACATATCTTCTGTATGCCTCCGGTGTTGAGTTGCATCCCGTAGGTTAGATAATTTTGTCTTTTTTTCATTTGCTAATTGTTTCACGTCGTCTGAAAAACATGGTTTTATGTTCCGTGCATTGCCATGAATGCTAACTTTCCTTTTGCCTGTAGCTTCGGAGGATGCGTCATATATGTTTGTTTTTAACTTTGTCCAGGCTTGCTCAATATTATCATCGATATGTATAGGGTTCTGCAAAACCTTTTCCTTGTTTCTTTTTTTTGTACAGGTGTTTTTGTACTGTCATCTTCAAGTGACTTGATATTAAACTTTTATATCAGTTTTGGAGGTTTTTTTATGTGTTTTGGTTTCTCCATGATTATTTTCCCTATAACTAAGTGAAGAAGCAGAAGGCGCTTCTGGAGGGATCATGTGGACCGCATGGAGGATATAAGACTGGCAAGAATCGCTAGGACTGAAAACCCTAACACCAGGAGATAACAGGAAGGCCACCGAAAATGTGGAAGGACAGCTGGACGTCATCATCTCAGGACAGTTCACCGTCACAAATAGATCATACGACCTAAACCATGAGTAAAAAGAAGAAGAATAATAAAACCAATGAGAGTTTTGTAGCTGCATTTAACTTGCAAGTTTTTTTATATTAGCTTGCATTTTTCAAGTTGAGACGCGTAGTAACGCGTTGCGTCTAAATGTGAATCTGATAACCGAGAACTGTGTTGATTTTTTCGGTAATTTAGTATTGAAAAAGTTTGCTCACAAATATATGTATTACCAAATATAGTAATTATTTGCTGAGCACGCTACCTTTTTAACTCCTTGTAGTTTTTAGAAGACAAACTCCCATAGAAATCCACCAAGTTAGTTTTTTCTTTAAGTCATTTTAACATAAGTGTGTATGATATCGTCCGTCACGTGCGTTGCGGCGAGAATCTCGCGGGCCGAACCAAAACGCCTCGCGGGCCGCGGGTTGCCGACCGCTGTTCTAGATCATTGCACTAGATCTTCTTCTGAGTTAACTTAAAATTATTTTATTATTTACAAAATAAATTTATATACAAAGCTTATACGACCAGTGTTTTTATAATCTTACAATACAATTTCTGGACAGTTGAAAAGCGGGATCAAACAGTTTTTTACACATATCCCAAAAATATATATTTACTCGTATACTCAAACGTGGTGAACATTTTTCAACCCATAGGTCACTGATGTTGGCTACTAACAGAAGCAAACAGAAACTTTGAAAAAAAATATAGTTTTTAACAAGCTAAAGTGCATTTAATAAGGCTGTGTAATTATTTTATTGTTTTAATGGAACCAGAGGACTAACGAATAGTGACACCTTGTTTAATGTTTAATTTATAGTTTCTTTAATTGTGTCGTGTATAATTTATCCATAAATTCGGCTAATAATTACCGGTTAAACCAATTATTGTTTCCAGAAAAAAGTGTGTTAATGAAAACCTCGTAAATAGAGACATTGAATTGGTGATCTTTTACGTATTTATACCTATTCAATTCTTACTTAGTTTCAAAATGTTTGTCATGTTACACGTTCCATGAAGGCCCATTTGGAAAATGTTGTTCATTAGTGAAGTGATTACAATAAGTTATGTGTACAACTCATGCATAACAAGAATGCACAGATAAGATAATCAATATGGCCATTTTATGGACTTATTGTGACTTTGACTACCTCCTGGAATAAATTGATGAAGTTGTTCTTCGTTGTCGCTTTTACAATTGGAGTTGTTCAATTCGTCTATTTTGATGGCGTATGTAATCTATCTGGGCTGTTTGACTGTTCTTTTTCATTCTTCTAGTACTAGTTCAAAATAGAATAAACCGTTTTAAAAATAATTTGTGAAAATAGAGACCACATAAATGGACGGACTACTATTTATGTAGGTATATATTAATAAAAACATCATATATCTTTTTAAAACTGTGTCAATTGAACTCCTTAGTTCAATGAAAATTTTGTATTTAAAATGATTATTTGAATAAAAGATACAAAACAAAGTATTGTATATAAGACCAATAGAACCCCAGTCGCTTCAAGTTTGGCGTTGTGAAAGGAATAATGGACGTACTCGTATGAGCGGCATTCAATAAATATAATCAGGCTACGGAGCGAGAAAGTACTGTTTAAGGTTGTCACTGAAGATTCCTGAAAACCTTTTAACCGTGTTCTCCGTACTGATAAATTTTATTGGACAATTCACGCGTGATATCGTAAACTTTATTTGGTATTTTGTATAATTTTAAGATTTATTTGCCCGAGAATCTGACAGAATTTCAGAAAAATTACTGTCGACGACAACTTTATTCTTTTAATTTCTGGATATTATAGATTCAGCCAGTTTCAGCACATACTCAAACTAAGTGTGATATTTTTAAATCATTTGATATCAATACATTTAAAGCGATATTAAATTTGCAAAATATTTAAATAACAATTAAAATGAAACATGCAAAAGTGGGGTTTCTTGAACAGAAGTAGCACTGAATGTGATTGTGGGTATATAGTATATTGTAGAGGCCTCACAACACTTACTAATTTGTCCGAACATCGGGACTACATGTTCTATGCAAGACCTGATTGTTGCGAATGATAAGGCGATCTATTTTGCCATCTACTGGAAACACGTGGCATAATTGACGCTCCGGACACGAAACATTTCTTTTTATTTAATATTTTGGCTACTAATTAATTATTCACTTTTTCTTTGTGAATTTGAAATGAAAAAATTATAATTTAAAATAATCAATGGAATTATTAACGACTTTTGATACCGACTAAAAAAGTATTCAATAGGAAGGACACTCGTGGTCTTGTGGTAGAATTCTTGTTTCCCATTAGGAGGTCATGGGCTTTGTTTTTTTAAAAGATGTATCTTTATAATACGAAATAATTATACATTTTACAGTAGCCTGTCTGATTAGGAATCGTAAAATTAAAATCAAAATTGGGCTGTTAAATTGAAGATAAAATTGATTTCCTTTGAAATACCGGTAGATAATTTACTTTAAGAACCCGTCATTGTCATGACTGATTCTCAATGGAATCAAGAGATGAAGGTCATGTGTTGCATTAAAAATCCTCGTTTTCCACTATTTCACGCGAGAAAGCTTTATCCTTCGAAAAGTCAATAATATGGTTATTTTAAGTGGCCATCTCGTATTTTTGTCAGCTTAAGTGCCAACCCTGTTGAAAGGCTCGAGAGGTCCTTTGTAAGGGACGATGGCCTCTGGGATAAATTTAATAGATAAGTTTCCTCTGGTTTAAGATGAATTATTCACAAGGGTAGAGATAAATATCCCTTGGATGATGCAACCCTAAATTGAAAAATATACTAGCTTTAACATTTGTAGTTTCAGTATTTTAATAACAAATTTAATTAACCGCGGCGTATAGGTAATTTCCATTTTTTGTATGGTGTTTTCGGTGTCTTTTTTTAAACAATTTCTGAATAAGAGCTTTGTAAAACACTTAAAAGGCTTTAATTAATTATATATGAAAATCGATTTACAAGTCATGTTGAGTATCGTATCCATAGTGTTCACTAAATATAATATAAGTGGCCGTCTTTTATTTACAAGTCATGCTGAGTATCGTATCCATAGTGTTCACTAAATATAAGTGGCCATCTTTTATTTACAAGTCATGTTGAGTATCGTATCCATAGTGTTCACTAAATATAAGTGGCCATCTTTTATAATAAATGACTTAGCTCCATTGTCATTTGATAAATTGTATTGCATTACACTGTCATACAGAGCAGCCTGGTGTAAATATTGTCATCTCGTATACAGCAATCTGATGGATTTATTGCCAATCCCTTTCAACCAACCAAAAACGTATCGTTCCTTCTAAGTAAAAACCAGGCAAAAATTTCTTAAAAATAATCCAGGTGCTAGCGGAAATAGAACACGCAACCCCCGAATCAAAAGACATGCGTCTTACCAACTAGGTTACGGAAGTCATTTTAAGACACGTAGGAACTTTTTGCTCTATGGCTTAGTAGGTATTAAGTTTTTTGTTCTGTGGCTTAGAAGTTATCTTTTTTATTCTTTTTGGAAAATTCAGTTAAGTATTCATTCATGGAGAATCAAAATAGTAGAAGTTGGTTGAATATGTAGCGTGCCTTTGACTCTTCCGAACAATTAAAAAAATGCAAGTATTGGAATTGACTGACATCAGATCACACGGTTCCCAACGCACTTTTATTTATTTAAAGATCAAATGACCTTTTTGATACAAATCGGGAATATTATGTAACGTAGATACACATTTTATCGATTCTACTTCGACCCTTAATTTTATCCATCAAAATCAATTTAAGGAACAATGATACTTCTCCTCTCAATATATGAACCAGAGAGAAAATTAATTCAAACTGGAAAATATTGATCCAAAAATTTTAAATTCACAAAATTAGAGGTTTGGGACAAAAACACGTTGTGCAAATAATAATTTGTCATGATTTTGCATATATATTCGTAAACTTTGCCGTTAATGGCAGTTTTTTGAGTGAAAAGTGTATATTTATAGCCTTTTTCTAAGAAATGCTTATGCAAAGAAAGTAATTTCGCAAAATTAGGGGTTTCGAATAAAAAAGACGGAAACACGTTGAACAAATAATGTTTGTGTCATGGTTTTGTACATATATTCGTAAACTCAGTCGTCAATGGCAGTTTTTCGAGTGAAAAGTGTGAAATTATAGCATTTTTCTTTGAAATGCTGAATCAAATAAAGAAATTTCGCAAAGTTAGAGGTTTGGGACAAAAAACATTAAAACACGTTGAAAAAATAATTTTTCTGTCATAGTTTTGTACACATATTCGTAAACTCAGTCATCAATGGCAGTTTTGTTAGTAAAAAGTGTGTATTTATAGCATTTTTCTACGAAATGCTGAAGTAAATAAAGATATTTTTTTAAATTAGGGGTTTGGGACCAAAAATACGGAAACACGTTGAACAAATAATGTTTCTGTCATGGTTTTGTACATATATTCGTAAACTCGGTCGTCAATGGCAGTTTTTCGAGTAAAAAGTGTGAATTTATAGCCTATTTTTACGAAATGCTGAAGCATATATAGATATTTTGCTAAATTAGGGGGTTGGGACCAAAAACACGGAAACACGTTGAACAAATAATGTTTGTGTCATGGTTTTTTACATAAAGTCGTAAACGCGTTCGTCATGGGCAGTTTTTCGAGTGAAAAGTGTATATTTATAGCCTATTTCTACGAAATGCTGAAGTAAATATACATATTTTTTTAAATTAGGGGTTTGGGATCAATAACTCGGAAATACGTTGAACAAATAATGTTTGTGTCATGGTTTTGTACAAATAGTCGTAAACGCGGTCGTCAATGGAAGTTTTTCGAGTGAAATGTGTATATTTATAGACTTTCTCTAAGAAATGCTTATGCAAAGAAAGTAATTTCGCAAAATTAGGGGTTTCGGATAAAAAAGGCGGAATTACGTTGAACAAATAATGTTTGTGTCATGGTTTTGTACATATATTCGTAAACTCGGTCGTCAATGGCAGTTTTGTGAGTGAAAAGTGTGAATTTATAGCATATTTCTACGAAATGCTGAAGTAAATATAAATATTTTTTTAAATTAGCGGTTTGGGACTAGATATTTTTTTAAATTAGGGGTTTGGGACCAAAAATACGGACACAGGTTGAACAAATAATGTTTCTGTCATGGTTTTGTACATATATTCGTAAACTCAGTCGTCAATGGCAGTTTTTCGAGTGAAAAGTGTGAATTTATAGCTTTTTTCTTTGAAATGCTGAATCAAATAAAGAAATTTGGCAAAATTAGAGGTTTGGAATAAAAAACATTTAAACACGTTAAACAAATAATGTTTCTGTAATGGTGTTGTACATATATTCGTAAACTCGGTCGTCAATGGCAGTTTTGTGAGTGAAAAGTGTGAATTTATAGCATATTTCTACGAAATCCTGAAGGTAATATAAATATTTTTTTAAATTAGCGGTTTGGGACTAGATATTTTTTTAAATTAGGGGTTTGGGACCAAAAATACGGACACAGGTTGAACAAATAATGTTTCTGTCATGGTTTTGTACATATATTCGTAAACTCAGTCGTCAATGGCAGTTTTTCGAGTGAAAAGTGTGAATTTATAGCTTTTTTCTTTGAAATGCTGAATCAAATAAAGAAATTTGGCAAAATTAGAGGTTTGGAATAAAAAACATTTAAACACGTTAAACAAATAATGTTTCTGTAATGGTGTTGTACATATATTCGTAAACTCGGTCGTCAATGGCAGTTTATTGAGTGAAAAGTGTGAATTTATAGCCTTTTCTTTGAAATGCTGAATCAAATAAATAAATTTCGCAAAATTAGATGTTTGGGACAAACAACATTAAAACACGTTGAACGAATAATGTTTCTGTCATGGTTTTATACAAATATTTGTAAACTCAAGTCGTCGTAAAGTCGTCAATGGCAGTTTGTCGAGTGAAAAGTGTGAATTTATAGCCTTTTCTTTGAAATGCTGAATCAAATAAAGAAATTTCGCAAAATCAGAGGTTTGGAACGAAAAACACATTGAACTAAGAATATTTTAGTCATGGTTTTGCACTTACTATTGTAGCATATAGCGTGGTTTTGTACATATAGTCGTAAACGCGGTCGCCAATTGCAGTTTTTCGAGTGAAATGTGTATATTTATAGCCTTTATCTAAGAAATGCTTATGCAAAGAAAGTAATTTCGCAAAATTAGGGGTTTCGGATAAAAAAGACGGAAACAAGTTAAACAAATAATGTTTCTGTAATAGTGTTGTACATATACTCGTAAACTTGGTCGTCAATGGCAGTTTTTCGATTGAAAAGTGTATTTTTATAGCCTTTTTATAAGAAATGCTTATATGGAAAGAAAGTAATTTCGCAAAATTAGGGGTTTCGGATAAAAAAGACGGAAACACGTTGAACAAATAATGTTTCTGTCATGGTTTTGCACATATATTCGTAAACTCGGTCGTTAATGGCAGTTTTTAGAGTAAAAATTGTGAATTTATAGCCTATTTTTACGAAATGCTGAAGCAAATATAGATATTTTTCTAAATTAGGGGGCTGGGACCAAAAATACGGAAACACGTTGAACAAATAATGTTTGTGTCATGGTTTTGTACATATACTCGTAAACTTGGTCGTCAATGGCAGTGTTTCGAGTGAAAAGTGTATATTTATAACCTTTTTCTAAGAAATGAATAAGCATAAGCTTTTCTAAGAAATGCATAAGTAAAGAAAGTAATGTCCCAAAATTAGGGGTTTCGGATAAAAAAGACGGAAACACGTTGAACAAATAATGTTTCTGTGATGGTTTTGTACATATATCTGTAAACTCAGTCGTTAATGGCAGTTTGTCGAGTGAAAAGTGTGAATTTATAGCCTTTTTCTTTGTAATGCTGAAGCGAATAAAGAGATTTCGCAAAATTAGAGGTTTGGGACAAAAAACATTGAACAAGTAATGTTTCTGTAATGGTTTTGTACATATATTCGTAAACTCAGTCGTCAATGGCAGTTTTTTGAGTGAAAAGTGTGAATTTATAGCCTTTTTCTTTGAAATGCTGAATCAAATAAAGAAATTTCGCAAAATCAGAGGTTTGGAACGAAAAACACATTGAACTAAGAATATTTTAGTCATGGTTTTGCACTTACTATATTTTGCACATAGTATATTCGTAAACTTGGTCGTCATTGGTAGTTATTCGAGTGAAAATTGTGAATTTATGGCCTATATTTAAGAAATGATATCACATATTTAGCAAATTTCGACGTTTTATATCATAAATACCGCAAAGCGTTTTTATCACTCATTTGTCTCGGTTGTATTGATAATTACAGCATTTTTGTACGAAAAATGGGGTTTTTGCTATTCAAAGTTTATTCAAACTATTGACACAAAAGATTGAAATATCGTAAAATTGGAGGTTTGGGGCTTAAATCGTGAAAAAAACATTGAACAAATTATAATTCAGTCGTGGTTTTGTACACATATTCGTACACTTGATTTACAATTACAGTTTCTCGAGTGAAAAGTATGAAATTTATGTGTATTACTAAGAAATGTTTATGCATATTATGAGGTGTTGACGTTTTATATGTACGAGGCATATCCAGAAACTAAGTGTACTGAATTTTTGTAGGCTACAATTTTTTTTATTTAAACAAAAAAATTACGTGGTTACCGTAGTACATGTGTAAGCTATTTTTCGACATAGTCGCCATTCCTCTCAATGCAGGTGGTGAAGCGGGGTATCAACTTTTTGATGCCTTCCTCGAAGTAGTTTCCCGCCAACCCCTCCGTCCACTACTCCACCACCTCCTTTAGCTCCTCGTCGGATGAAAAGCTTTTTCCACCCATGTACAGTTTCAGGGAGGTAAAGAGATAGTAATCTGAAGGTGCTTGGTCAGGGGAATGCGCGGGATGGTTCAGGACATCCCATTTAAACGAGGCTAGCAGTTCCTTCGTGGCGTTGGCCGTGTGTGGTCTGGCATTGTCATGCAGCAGGCAGACTCCCTTTGTCAGCATGCCTCTCCTCTTGTTCTGAATCGCCCTCCGCAATTTTTTTAGGGTCTCACAGTATCTTGCAGAGTTGATGGTCTCCCCTTGAGGCATATATGCAATTAAAATTATGCCTTGACAGTCCCAAAACACGGATGCCATGATTTTCTTGGCTGAAATTGTGGTTTTGAACTTTTTGGCGGAGGGTGAAGAGGTGTGACGTCACTGTTGAGACTGCCTTTTGGTTTCAGGCGTGTAGTGTGCAACCCAAGTTTCATCTCCAGTAACGATGGAGCGGAGAAATTCATCTCCATGGAGTTTGCAGCGCCTCAAAAACTCTTGCCTTTTTACAAAATTTCGCACTTGGCGGGAGATTGGGTTGACATTTTTCACTAAACGTATTGTCGCGTCGACACTTCTCAACGTACTGACCTCAAACCGGTCTCGTTGCGGAGGGGAAAGGTCAGGCTATACGGAAGTGTAGCCAACATGTCGAAAATAAAATCCATCCGGTCGTGAGAGCCTCAGTACACTTACTTTCTGGATACGCCTAGTACTTTTTACGGTGTTTAAGAAATTTTGTTCCACATTTTCTTAACGATGCACCTCGAATTTTGATATACGATGAAACCTAAAAATTCTGAGTATTTTCCGTTGGTCTCATTTTGAAAATGTATTAAATAGATATTTCAACTCCATCAAATAAAATATGACCATAAGAGTACAAAGCACTTAATGTTTCTTAAGTTTAAAATATGATAACTCAACTAAAACACGATGCTAAAGTAATTAGTACAATATTCAATTTGTTTCTGAAAGAAGGAAAGTCATAATAGAGAGAGTTAAAACGTAATTTTTTTATATGTGTTAAATCTAATCTTTCACTCACACTTAAAACGGTAGGGCCAGGGCTGTATCTATTTTCTTCGATTATTGTTTTACACCACTCTTAATCTGGGAGATCACTCTGTGATGAATTTCATCGCGAAGTTATGTCTCAGTTCCAATTAATATAATATACATCTTGGAACATTAAGACACTATTAAACAAAGTTTTTTGGAATGACAATTTGAAAACATTACAGTTTTCATCTTCAGGCCTTGTTCGTATTCAACTTCTACTCGGTGATTCACGCACACGACAATATAGTGCAGTCCTTAGCAAAATCATCTAATTTATCGCTTTTGTGGATCCGAGTTGTAGGTTACTATAATACATCCGAGTTGTTAAACTCGGATCCACAAAAGCGGCAATAGATTCTGGAGGTAGTCCAGACTCATCTTGTGTTGAATCGATAATAATGAAGATTTTATCTTTTGTGCAGTACCTTCCAAAATATAAGTGGTGGTTCTAGCATATTAAAAAGCGTGATCTGGACGATTTTTTTATCAACCCCAGAAATCGAGCTTTCGAGTTTATAACCACTTGGGTATATACGAAATTCACGGTTCATCATTCTAGGTGTTGGTAACACTACCGCACGTGAAGAACAACAACACTCGCACACGAACTAGGCGAGCATTATTATCTTTTCTCATTTACCAGACTGTAAGCCATTTTTTTTTATTATTTAGGAACAACAAAATAACAAAATGTTGAGAACATTAAAACTGTTATAATGTTTGTATACTCGTATAATATAAACGTACAAATAATTTAGGATTTAATTTGAACATAGGTTAATAATGTATAGTCTGTACAAACTTCAACTGAGTGGGATAGTACACAACAAATAAATTTAATTGTTTAGGGAATATCACGGGGATAATTTTGCAAGTGTTTGATGCCAATTTATTTTCAAGGCTGAAAGTAAGTTCATGTATCATTTCTGCAAAAAAGTTTAAAATGCGTAATATTGTACACGGACATTTTTTACTAAAGTTTTTTAAATTTCATATTCTTAAAAATATGTTGACTTATTTAATTTAATTATAAGATTCGTAAAAAAATCTGAGGTAATGAACGTTCCAAGCAGTCTTCTGGTTCAAAGCAGTATGCTTAAGTATACATACCATACCACCATTTCCCTGTCGGGGTAGGCAGAGAGGACATAGCGCCACACTTTCCTAACTCGATACACATCCCAAGCCTCTTGTACGTCCATATATTTTCTCATACAACCTCTACGATTTCTCTGACTTTTACTTTTCCTTCTTTCCAAATATCATTCAATTGACCCGATCATACTTTCCATGGTGTACCTCTCATACGCCTTCCACTCACATCTGCACTATATGTCTGTTTTTTTAGTCTTTCTTCATTCATTCGTTTTACATTCTCCAACCATCTCAACGTACTCTTATTCATTTTACCTAACACATCAGCCTTAAGTCACGTTTGATAATATATACATAAATCATAAAGTACATTTTACCTAACACATCAGCCTTAAGTCAAGTTTGAGAATATATACATAAATCATAAAGTACATTTTACCTAATACATCAGCCTTAAGTCAAGTTTGATAATATATACAATACATATATCATAAAGTACATTTTACCTAACACATCATCCTTAAGTCAAGTTTGAGAATATATACAATAGATAAATCATAAAGTACATTTTACCTAATACATCAGCCTTAAGTCAAGTTTGATAATATATACAATACATAAATCATAAAGTACATTTTACCTAATACATCAGCCTTAAGTCAAGTTTGATAATATATAATACAATACATAAATCATAAAGTACATTTTACCTAATACATCAGCCTTAAGTCAAGTTTGATAATATATACAATACATAAATCATAAAGTACATTTTACCTAACACATCATCCTTAAGTCAAGTTTGAGAATATATACAATACATAAATCATAAAGTACATTTTACCTAATACATCAGCCTTAAGTCAAGTTTGATAATATATACAATACATAAATCATAAAGTACATTTTACCTAACACATCATCCTTAAGTCAAGTTTGAGAATATATACAATACATAAATCATAAAGTACATTTTACCTAACACATCATCCTTAAGTCAAGTTTGAGAATATATACAATACATAAATCATAAAGTACATTTTACCTAACACATCAGCCTTAAGTCAAGTTTGAGAATATATACATAAATCATAAAGTACATTTGCATAAATCTATATCGACCCTATTCGGAGTCCCTCTATTTTATTCGAAAGAAATGCGTACGCTAAATTTTCATCTTGGTCATTCATTCCATTCTGAAGATTGTGATCACGATGCTTACGAGTATCAACCATCCTTCTCTAGTAAAAGCGATCTTTTACCGTACGTGTAGCGGTTCTTGAAATATGCACCACGCCGTTCCTCCTTCCTCTTATTCACTTAATGTGGTATCGAAAAAATATCTAGTTTTAAAATTAATTATCGCATAAAGAATAACTAGAATTCGTGAAGTAATCTCGAGATGCATTATTCATATTGAGAAAACAAGCGATGAAAAACATATAAATTACCTTCAAACAGCGAGGAAGAAGCGAGGCAATAATGGACTGGAAGAAAGTAGCCTAAAAAAGGAAGAAAACTGCTGAGTATGAGAAACAAACGAGAATTTATGTCGAGTGGTATGGATATAGTCGAGGTAAAATATGTGTGCTTGGATAAAGGTGAGAAGATTTGTTCTTTATTTCCAAATAAGAACACGTAACCATGATTTTTGTATGGTAGTTGTCTTAATATTTTTATTGTTTTGATATCAACACGTTATGTTATATCTTGGACATTAGAAAATTATACGTACACACATATGGTACATATCCCTACGCTGTCCCTGTCCCTGTGGGGTAGGCAGAGAAAATTATACGTACACACATATGGTACATATCCCTACGCTGTCCCTGTCCCTGTGGGGTAGGCAGAGAAAATTATACGTACACACATATGGTACATACCCCTACGCTGTCCCTGTGGGGTAAGGCAGAGAAAAAAACAGATATTCAAACTTTTTATACAAACATGTAACTTTCATTTCTTTCACATTCATACATCTGTCACGCACAATCTGTTATTATTCATACTAATCACTCTTCCGTCTTTCCAAATCTTGTCCAATCGATACAACAACATTTCCCTTGGTCTACTTATTCCATGCACGCTTTGCCCTTCTGTCCTGTATTCATTATTTCGTCATTCATTCTCTCCACATGACCAAACCACGTTAAGCTCCTTTCTTCATTTTACTCAAAATACCCATCTTAGTAAACTTATTAATATTAATTAATATTAATTTTATTCTTCACAACACATGTTCGTTAACGCGGTTTTGCCGCTTTTGGTAAAGTATTCCGTTTACCCTTTTCCCTGTCGCTACCCTTCATTCAATATCCTTTTTAACTCACCAATCACACATTGGAAAATGATACTGAAGTGAATGTTATCGATGTTCTATGCCTAAGGGTAAACTCTATTTATTCTCTATGAACATGAAACTCAATGTGGGGGCGAAGTTTTTGTCTGTGTTTGATTTTGCTGCTGTGAGTTCTCCTTTAAATGCTTTTGCAAAATCCATCCGTATTTTTTTTATGAAATACTGTAAAAATTGTTTAAGATTGAATTAAAAATGTATTGAAGTCAGATCGAAAAAAATACTGTTGCAAAGATATCAAACAAGAAAATTGACAATTGCTTTATCATGTTTCAAATGATTATTATTATCTTATACATGTATGTTATAGCTGTAAAAAACTTCATAGACTTACGCTTTTATATGCAACTAAAATTTGGACTCCAACAAAGCAAATACAAAATAGTTATTCACGCCTTTTGTAAGGAAAGCTGCCTTCATAATACATTGCCCAATTTGTGACAATGGCTCAATGAGGTAAATTTAAAACGCTCAACTTAGAACCTGTATGGTGTCTGTGTTGTAATAAGTATTTTTATTGTTGGGTTGCATTAGTAAATAATGTATATCACAAGCAAGAAAGCAGCCCCACTACAAGGGCTCTGTTCAGGTGTCAAATGGGGTAGAAGATTAATAGCGGGCCAAAAGTGAAATGGTAGGATGGTGTGACAATGGATAGTAATACCCTGAATGTGACCAAAGTGAAATGGTAGGATGGTGTGACAATGGACAGTAATACCCTGAATGTGACCAAAGTGAAATGGTAGGATGGTGTGACAATGGACAGTAATACCCTGAATGTGACCAAAGTGAAATGGTAGGATGGTGTGACAATGGACAGTAATACCCTGAATGTGACCAAAGATTAAATGTTCGTGTTAGTGCTGGTTATATTTTGAAGATATTTAAGAATAATACATGGGGTGACAATATATGAAAGAATACATATTTAAAGTGATCAGGGGAGAATGTGAACTTAAGGTAGATCAAGGACAGCACTCTGAGTTGGTTTGGATATGTAGAAAGAATTAATGAAGAAAGATTAATATACAGTGCATATGGGAGTGGAATGCGTATTAAATGAGGATAAAGGAAAGTATGGTTTGATCAAGTGTATGATATTTGAAAAAGGGAAATGTAAAGAATCACACAAATTTTAGGAGCTGTATGAGAAGGTATATGAGTGTAGTAGAGGCAAAATATTTGTATTGGGGTAGTCCTGCGCTCTTTTTTTTGTTTACTCCGACAAGAAAATCACGAAATGGTACGTATATGAATGATTTGGCAACTTAATCCTATAATAAACATTTAAATAAATTTGACGTCAATAGTTTGTTTGTTCATCACAGGTTGAGTTCATCGTTTATCGCTGAAAACGAGCATTTGTATCTTTATCCAATAAAACTAAATAATTATGACTGAAATACATTATGACTCCTGCTCCCAGTGATAGAGCATTTGATACCACTTGGGCGTTCTGCGATCATTTCTGGTTGGTGAGCAAAAAAATGCCTTAGTCGAGACTACAACATAACTTTGAATTACACTTTCGTTGTATAAAGTACGACTTGGCTGGGGTTTGTTGTCATGTGGCAATCAGTTTAAAAAAATCCGAAATATATTTAAGAACCTTTAAGTGACAACAGACTAAAACCCTTTATTTATTTTGTGCACAACCTGGGATTGAACTCGAAATCTCTGCATTAGTAAGACAGGCGTATTAACAACTAAGTAACGAAGGATTGGTTAGGTTTTTCTGCGTCTAAACTAAATGTGATAAAATAAATAGGCCATTAACTGAAATCCTCAAAGTTATAAAAAAAGTAGTAACTGATTTATTAAAAATGTTCAGGGAAGGTGGACTTTTGTAAGTTATCAAATGTGGCTATAAATAACTATAATTTTAAAGCAAATTTGTTTTAAAATGTGATAAGGGGTAAAATAATAAGGATAATTTTAGAAAAGGTAAATGCCTAGAGTAACAAAAAATATGCCGAGGGTGAGGACCACGATCCCTTTCTGGACAACCCTTTAATAATGTAGGTTGGGGTTATCTCAATTTAATGGAGCTATTGTGCAAAATTAACAATTAATAAAATTATCATTGTAATGATCAGCATTTCATTTTAGGTTATGATTTTGATTATTGTTTGATAGTCGACGATTTCAGAGGACCTTTTTAGTTTCAGTTTAAAAAAGTTATATAGTTTACTTTAAAAAAAATTCTTCGAAATAAATGGGTATTGTAGGAACTTGCATAAAGCTTTAAGTAAATAAGAAAATGTTGATTGAGTAAATTATATGGTTTTGCTTTATTAATATGATAGATTCATCTTATAATGTGTTTTATGTTGAAAAATACTACTTACGCCAAAGTTGATATGTAATTTTTCAACACATAAAAAACAATACAGTTCACTTAGGGCCATGTTACCATCACATATCGGAAGATCTATCTACAAAGATTACTTTGTACTTCGTATTCGTACCCTTGGTAAGTTTTTTGAACCTAGAATTCTGCTGGTTTCTCAACGATGACATGAAGATACTTTTGGTGTCTGGTAACCATTCTTTTCTTTCGTGTGGTATCCTTTAATATTGAACAACGTGGCCGGGTGTCAATATTTTCTTCGGCTTTAGTAGTAATCAAACCATTGGATCTAGAACCGCTTAAGCAGGTAAGAAACTCGCGGTTCGTCATTTCACGTGTTGACAATACTACCGCGAGTTAAGAGGCAAAAACACTCACACGTGTGTTCAAAATTTCCAATGAACGAGTGAAGTGCAGCCTGCTACAGATTATACTGCATTTGGTTCGAGTCATTTACGAAGTTCGCCATCATCTGAATTGGATCACAATCCTCAGCATTGAGGTGCTGACGAAGAAGAAGAAAAAGAAGAGTATTTTTTTAAGAAAACAGCTTGAACGACTTAGCTTGCAATCATTTTCAATGTTATTTTGTTTAATTTGGTATCATTCCGCGTGCAATTAATTTATACGTTGTAGTTAATTTCCACCCTTCATGTTTTCAGCATACATTCTCGTTCAGAGCATACAGTCTGTACAAATACATTCTCGTTCGACATTTTTTTTTATTTATGCATTATGTTTATTTTTTATTTATCATAATTAATGTCAAGTAGTTTTTGATTGATAAGCGTAATTTACATTTTTATTTAAGATGTGCTTGTGCCATATTTTTTCTGTTCTAATTATGTGTTCAAGTTTTTGAGGTTTTTTCAATTTTGTTGTTGATTTTTATTTTTGTTGTGATATGTTTTAAAGATTGTTTAATTAGTTCTTTTGTAAGGACTTTTTTCTATTAACTTTGTTTTTTTTTTTAAAAGGATGGTATGTTGTTTTCCCTTGAATTATG
The DNA here is from genome assembly GCA_949825065.1 of Odontocerum albicorne. Classification (NCBI taxonomy): domain Eukaryota; kingdom Metazoa; phylum Arthropoda; class Insecta; order Trichoptera; family Odontoceridae; genus Odontocerum; species Odontocerum albicorne. The sequence goes on along the minus strand of OX463848.1, from coordinate 22,227,565 downwards.
TTTCTTATTGTTTTGAATTTTTTTGTAATAGTCATTGCCTTTTGATTTTTGTAAAGACTGCAGCTGCTTAACATTAATAAATACCCGAACATAATCTAAAAGTAAAATAATTACAGAAATTTAGGAAATAAAACGGTTTGCGAGTGTTGAAATATTTAAGTTTTGAAAAATTGACCTACCCCTCTAACTCGTGACTACTATCGCAGGTCCTTTCTGAAAGTGCTTTATATCGTGATGCTATCACAATGATGTACAGGACGTGTTTATGGTGATAGTGTGGTGAGAATTGCTTTCGTGATGGGGTTCTTGGCAATCAAATGTCCTGAGGAAAATAGACTCCAAGGAATAGGATAAGAAACTAGTTTCATAATTCTCGGCCCAGAATATCCTGATCATTTTAGTCCTTTTGGGAAAAAACACGTTTGTCCTTTATATATTATATCCTATTATTCATAAGTTTTTTACGGCTCGTCCTCATTCATGGTGTTTAAAATATTTGATATAGAAATTTCGTAAAAAATAGAGTTATATTTAAGAGGTCAAGGGAAAGAAATTTTGTTTACGATCTTGTAGATCATTATGTTCTTATTACTTTAATACGGAAATAAGCATTTTTTATCGACGTATCGGACGTATGCACCATATAAATTAGTAACTTTATAGTATAACCTGTAAATATTGTTTAAAAAATCATTGCTGTAATATTTTTGTATTGTAATAAAACGCCCCTTTGTGTGGTTTTCGAACTATCCCTACATATGATAAGACGGCTCTTGCGCGCGACAAACGTGTGACAAGCGTTCAACTAACGCAGAATGACTGAATACGCGGTCTGATCGAGGGGAGTGTGATGGGCTAACATAGGGGAAACAAAATGGAGCAAATATATTATTGTCTTTTAAAACGTCCACTGTGATTTCATTTCTACAAAATTCTACCAGTCAACGAGAAATCTCTTCTCTTCAACCAGCTTTCACAGAGACTCGTTGAAGTCCCGTCGGAATCTCCGAGGATTGAGCGGCATCCATCCACCTTTTTTACAGTTTTTGTACCGTTACTGTACAGTCAAGGTATTTGAATGAAAAAAAAAAACCTCTTTCTTATAATATTTTTTTTATCTTCTATGCTTGATAAACATTTCTAATGAAAGATATTCATGTACGATGCATAACCCAATGAACGTCTTCAAACGCATTATTGAGAAAAGTATGACGAATGGCTTCAAAAGCCAATTTGGTTTTATGATACGAATTTCGAATGTACTCGTATATCGATTTTTTTATTGATAAACTTTTTAACAAAAATATTTTTAGTACGAATCCAGCTGGGAAGTCTATATGATCTTTAACTTTACAAATATTTCGGACATAATTTTTAATTATAATTTAAATTAATTATAATATCACTTAGAATGTTTACTTAGATTAATAATTTACAATTTATAATTCACCATAATATTTTGTGTTCTGGACACGAAATATTTGTCTCCTCAGAAAAAAAGTATAATGTTAATAATAATTCTTCGTTATAAGATGAAAAGTACGATACTTGAACAAATGATCACTAAGCTGTCGATATATAAGTTGGTCGCCAAAAATCTACAGTGGAATAATGACGGTACACAAAACTAAAATTAGTTGTCCAAATCCCAGTGAAACAGTGTTTCCACAAAGTTTTAGCATTTAATCCGGTATTTTTATTGTAACATAATCATGGACATACAGAAATAACTTCCTTGAAGCATGTTCTTAACGGAAAATTTACTATCAAAATAGGATAACTTAAATAGCCTGCAGGAGTTGCTGGAAGTATGATGGACCCAACTTGAAACTCATGTTCACCTTACTTTCAAACATCTCCAATAACCTAGATGTTTTATAGCCAACCATTGCCCATAGCAAAATACTTAAAATATTTGGGGACATATATAGAGAGTTAGGGAAAGTATGTGTATGAAAAAATAATAATATTAAAATTACAATTTATAAAGCACCATTTAGAGACCAGATACTCTTCAAAGGTGATCTAAATCAGGATTCAAAATCCACTTTGACTGAAAGATTAAACATATTACGAAACAAAAAATAAATTTAATGCAAGGATAGGAAAGTGGTGGTTGGCCCTCTAGCTCAAAACTCCTATCACAATGAAATTAACTTCGTGTATGTAACTACAATTACAAGTATATTTCGTACTGTGCCGTAAAGGAACAAAGTTATATAAAATAATATAAAACCTGTAAGAAGCTGAGTACTGGATAACAACTCAATCCCACGAACGATTACGTCACGTAGCTGAAATGCGCATTCTGCGATGAGTTGTAGGAGTAAGTAAGAGACATAAAATAAGAAAAGAGTGTGTCAGAGGTACTGAAAAGATGAACATAAGTTCAAGGAATCTAATTCACTTAAAGAACGAATACTAAAGTGTAAGGAAATACGTATAATCTCATTTTTAATGATGGAGGTACTCAACATAATCTTGTGTATATAAGATTTTTCTAGTGAATCGATATAAAAAAGATGAAAATTCTCTATTTTATAGATGGTAAATGGAACCAAATACGCAAAAAAAGTTACAACACTCATTTGATATTTGAGGAAATATTATCTTATTTTATTGAATTAGGTTGAGTCATAAAGTTATTAGTGATCCCAATGACTCATTCATACTTGACAAACTTTTACTTATTTGGAGTAAACAAGTTTTTCTCAGTCTTATCACTGCGATAGTGATAACTTACACATTGTGTTGAAATAATAAATTATAAGCCAATGAAATGGAAGGATCAAAAGTGCACATTTGCCACTTAATGTTGCGGAAGTTTAAACAGGGAAAAACTGCTACGGACACATCTGAAAAAAATCGCTTTGATTTTTTGAATGAGCTTTTAAACCACAATGAAACATAAAATGCGGATTTAAACGTGCATCAGTTACAACGTGTTCATCAAAATCAATGAAGAAATAGTGTTCTACTTCATGACAACCCAAGACTCCATACGGCAAGAGTAACATAGAAAAAAAATGCTTGTTTGGTCTGCTCTAGAAAATAAGCTTGGTTGGTCTACTCTACCTCACCCACCATACTCATCTAACCTTGTACCATCCGACTATTATCTGTTTCGATCGCTGCAAAACGCATTGATGGGAAAAAAAATCTCTGATGAAATCAGGTTCGAGAGTTTGTCGAAAAATTTGCAAGTCAAAACCAGCGAGATTCTACTCTAAATGTATCGTATCCTGATAAATTGCAACAAATCATAACGGCAAACATATAATTGCTTAAGATATAATTTACAGATAAAGTGTACAGTTCAATGTGGGTGGGCTTATTGCCACATGGCAACCTTTCTTAATAAACCAGAAAGGTGCTTAATAATAATTATGTCAAAACCGAAAATTCTTTTAAAATAAAATTTGATGTCAATTGAAATCGAACCCGGAAGGTGAAGGACAGGTTTCTTATAAATAAAGGCAACAGAGGTTAATGGATTTTTTTTTAACTTGTACGCAAAGAAAATATTTTCCACAAAGCTGAAATCATGAAAAAACATATTGGATTGATTTTTTCCGATATTTCCGATAAAGTAATAAATATACATTTTGTGGGTTGATTATTTTTTTTTTGCACATAAACGTCCAATTTAATTGCTATCAGTTTCGTTAGTTTAACGACATTTTTTCAATTAAAAAAGAACTGCTGAGAAAACATTCGACTCCGATTAATTCAGCAAATAAAGAAAGGGAATAAAAGACGGAATATTTTTTTCTTGGTAGATCTAAAGCAGTAAATCCGAGAGTAGACAGTCGTAAAGTTGAAGATCTATGGTGAGATAGTGTCACACTGCAGATCTTTAGGATTTTATTGGCTTATGAGGTTTAAGAAAGTCATTGAAGATAAAGCTACATAAATTTTTGATAAGAACTTCTTCGATTTTGGGGACCCTTAAATACTTTAGTCTTTTTATTGAGATAGTTGTCACAAATATGACGGAAGAACAGCGATATCAGTAGAATAATACATACCGTTGTTTTAGATAGATGAATTTAATATCAGGAGTGCCAATTAAAAGAAGATTAAGAAGACTTTATTTCCGAAACGTAATAAAGAAGATTTTATAGATTTTTTGAACGAAAAAATAAATAAAACTATGTTAGTCTGTTTCCAGAGCTCATTCGTTAACAATACTCGCACACGCCGAATACTTCAGTGGTTCTAAACCAGAATGATATTTGTTACATTGATTAAATTTTGACATTTGATTAAATTAAGGCAACGTCTATATAATCCATTTGTTTTACTTATTAACTTCCTTTTATTAATTCGAAAATTATGATAACCTTTTAATTTGAAAAAGTTCGGTCCTAAGATAAACTTTTAATTTGAAAAATAATGATAAAACACATTAAATTATTTTATATACATATAATTACACCGTGCCCTTTGTAGGGTAGGCAGAAATAACAGATCTTCAAACTTTTTTATCCAAGTACACAACTTTCGACTACTCCATATTCATACATCTCGTCCTGCACAATCTTCTTTTATTCATATTTCTTAATTTAATTTCGTTCAAAATCTAGTCAATTTGATCCAGCTATGTTTTCCTTGACTCTTCCACGTACACCTTGCACTTCTGAATTGTATACTCGCGTCATTTTTTCTCTTTACATGCCCAAACCTTATATACTATATCATATACTCCTTTTTTCATTATACTTAAAACATTATTTTATTCATGCATTCATTTATGATATCTTTGTTCCGCCTTCTTTCATACATTGATACTATACATTTTTTCTGAGGGAACGCATCTCCACAGCATTAATCTTAGTATTATCCTTCTTCTGCCAAGTTTAAGTTTCACTTTCATGTGTAAAGGTGACCAGCAACACAATATAATTGATTTGATGTAGCGCTGTTGTATATTACATTAAGTGCTCCGTTTACCTTATTTCCTGTCGCTACCCTTCTTTCAATGTCCTTTTCAACTCGCCTATCACACGTTAACATATTGCCCAGATAACAAAGCTCCCCGTTTTAACCTGCCCCGTGTCTCAGAGTTAACTCATACATCGCACACACTTTTTACAACACCTCTTTATATAATCATACGCTTTGATGTCCCTACATTCTCTTTCAAACCTCCTTACTAAGCATCTCCCATACAGCTCATTTATCATATCTATTAAGCCGTCTTTATTTTTAGCTAGCAAAACCATTATATATAATGTAATCTTGACTGTGAAAAAAAGTTACATTTCATATATATTGAACTTTTTAAGCGTTCATCATGAAAATGCAACCTTATTTATTATATTCAGTTTATGAGAATATTTATTGATTTTTTCTGAGACATTTAAAATTTATTCAAATAAATTCCAGCAAATGATTTTCTGCCCTTGAGATAAAGCAATCAAAGCACGAAAACCGCCAAAATGGGCGCATCAAGTGTGAAATCTGATAAACAAAATAAAATATTTGTATGGAGGAATACAAAAGAATATAAATGAAAATATCGCAAAGAAAGAGCATAAATGACGCAAACAGGCTTTGTCATACAATTCGTATAGAGAGAAACTTGAGAACTTTTACAAGTCGATGAGTAACTACAACGCTAAAAATCCTCTTTGAAAAATTGTCGACGTAAACAAAGGTAGACATTACAGAATTAAATATCAAACAATTCAAGATTGTAGCGTGCGATTTATATTCGGTCAGTTTTCTATTTGAACAAGTAAAAGGAATTAATGTGGTCAAATGACACAAAGATAATTCTACGTCATTAGGTTAAAGTGACCCTCGGTTCTGTTACCTCTTGGGATGGAATAATATATTATTTTAGGACCTTTTGGTTTATTCATTCAAAAAACCCTTTTACATTATTAGAAAGGAGGCTGTCGGCTGTTGAACACTGACCGGAGGAGGTCATCTATGGTCTCAATCTCGAACTATAAAACAAAAGACGCGACAGTGAGAGGTGAAATGGGGCGTTGATCTAATATTCACAACTAGAATGAGAATATCTTTTGTATGTGTTTTTAGCGATGACTCAAACCAAAATTTGTATTGTATTACACTTTCGTTGTTTACATCCCATTTCTTCAAGCTGTGGTCCGCGGACCGTTGTCGGACCGCCAAAATTCCCCCCCCCCCCACAAATGTAGCACCTACATGATTCGTGCGCTACATTATTGCGGGGCGAGCAGGACGCTGCACGCGACAATATAGCGCCCGAAGTATAGGCGAAGCACGCGGCCGCCGAGGATCAGTATCGCATCAACTCTCCTGTAGACGACACGTCGCAAAAATTCTAATTTTATCGCGCTCATTCGCATTATTTTCTAATATTATGTATTTAGGAAAAGAAGTTATTTCTTTCGTAAAATTTGAAACCCTGCAAAATAGAGACAAAAAAGTCAAACCGCAATTTTTTTAAAACTTTTTTAGTAGAGGCAAGGACAATATTCAAGGGAAAAGTAGTGGTGGTACCGAAAGTATGGCAAGTACTAGTGCTTTCAGTTTAAGAATAACAAAGAAAAATAATGTTGATACTTCGAAATGTGCAATACAAACCAAAAAGAGAAAAGGAAACTTTGTTAGGCATTACGATAAGGAGTATTAAAAGCTTGGTTTACTTGTAGCCCCTGGCAGTGAACTATCGCCACGGCCTTTGTGTGTAGTATTTTCTGTAATTCGGTCAAATGATGCTATGAAACATTCCAAACTAGCTTGTCATATGCATTCAAAGCATAGAGATTTTAATGATAAGCCACTGGATTTTTTTCAAAGATTACGTAACCAGATGAAAAGTCAAATTTAAATTATGACGACTAGTGACAAAACCGCTGGTTCGAGTGTCTAATTTATTTGCTCTTCGAATAGCTAAAACGAAAAAAAAACAGTTAACTATTTGTGAAGAGTTGGTAAAACCTTACATCTTAGATGGCGTATGAGAAATTTTGGGTCCTCAAATCATTGAAAAACTCGAGGTTGTATCACTTTCGGACACCACCATTCAGAAAATAATTGTTGTTATGGTCACGGAAATTGAAAAGCAAGTTGTAGAGGGTATAAAAAAATCGAGATGTCCCACGATTCAAGTTGACAAATCAACTGACATGAGTACTACTAAGCAACCCTACTTTGCATCGTGAAGTATAGTGAAGATGAAGACTTAAGAGAAGAACTTCTTTGTTGCCTTTACTGACCTAAACAGATCACTCGTTCGGAGATATTTAATGCTCTTGATGAGTATTGACTGAAGCAAATGCTTCGGAATGGATGATCTATGGATGGTGCTGCGAGCATGACTAGACATCGCTCCGGAGTGAAAATAAAGGAAATCGCGCAGCCAGAAGTTTTGTCAGCTCACTGTATTATCCGCCGGAAGCACCTAGCTGCAAAGAAGCTTTGTCCTGAACTAAACACTGAGATGAACGACATCACTCGAAAAAGAATATCCATTTCTGATTTATAAAGCTATCTAATTGGTCGTTTTTTCGACTTCCTATTTGCGTGAATAGACTTTTTCAGCCATGCCAGTAATAACAATCAAACAGAGAAACCGAATGGATGTTACTGCAGCGCTTTCTCTTTCATAAATGATGCTCCAACTACGTATATTAAATTTTCTAGCCTCTTAGCAGTTGCGGATGTCGCACTGGCTAAAAATTGTAATATTATAACATTGGATTTAATTAATAAAATACTATCCATATTGTATTTTGTTACCGTCTTAGCTTTCAGCCGGTCCGCGAAATATTTTTTCAATTTTCCTAGCTCCGCATTTGTAAAAAGGTTGAATAACGCTGGTGTACAGTACTGGCGGATTTATGGCTATATTGGAACCTCCAGTCTAGTCAAAAATATTTTTGGCAACAATACTGTCTGCGTTTGATGTTAGCGAGTCTTGTCGTCTTTTCATTGGTGGTTGTATTGCCAACGTGTTCGAGGACGAACAGCGAGCTATGCACCTACTCCAGACTTTTAATATGAAGAGTCGTTTGATGAGGTCGAATAAAACGATGTCTACCGACCACACTCTTCAACATGTCCGCGTAATTAATTCAGATATCTTGAAGGGTGGCATATTGTAATGTATTATATTACACTTTCCTTGTATACCATACAAACTAGCGTTGTTATTGCCATACGGAATTTATTTCAACCAACCAGAAAATTATTAAACAAGCCTTAAATGAAAACCAGACTGAAGCATTTTCCATAAAACATATGGCTACCAATGTGAATCAAACCTGTACACCAGACTGAAGCATTTTCCATAAAACATATGGCTACCAATGTGAATCAAACCTGCAAACCAGACTGAAGCATTTTCCATAAAACATATGGCTACCAATGTGAATCAAACTTGTAAACCAGCCTGAAGCATTTTCCATAAAACATATGGCTACCAATGTGAATCAAACCCCGAATCGGATGTCAGCGTTTTTTATGGATGAAAAGTGGGGAAACTAAACATATAGGTATTATATGAGCTCATGGTTTGACAAAGAGAGGGTTTGTAATTATGTATCTAATTCGTCGTTGTTGGTTTACTTTCGTCTAGGGAGGGGTTTCATACAACGATGCGAAAACAACGGATGTGCCATTGAAGTTCAATTCTGGTTCCGCCTGACTATATATAATCACTGCAATACCATATTTATTATTGTAGCATGCCGCTGTTTTCTCCACCCATTATTTCATGGTATAGTGGACTTCTTTGCCCTGTCAAAGTATTTTTCTCCACAAATGCCATTTGTTTACTCCTTGTCATCTGTGTAGAAATATCCCATGTATTTTTAACAAACTTTCTTATAATGCAGATGTGAGATCTCTTGAGGTCTAAAATATAAGTTGAAAGATAAACAAGTATATTTTTTATTTAATTCAATCGTATGGTATCGCCTAATATATTCGAATCGATGACGCGAACTTTCTGAAGAATTTGGTATAGTGGACTTCTTTGCCCTGTCAAAGTATTTTTCTCCACAAATGCCATTTGTTTACTCCTTGTCATCTGTGTAGAAATATCCCATGTATTTTTAACAAACTTTCTTATAATGCAGATGTGAGATCTCTTGAGGTCTAAAATATAAGTTGAAAGATAAACAAGTATATTTTTTATTTAATTCAATCGTATGGTATCGCCTAATATATTCGAATCGATGACGCGAACTTTCTGAAGAATTTGGCCAGAGGTAACAGTAATCGAGCATTCGGGTTAAGATCCACTGTAGTAAGCAAGTTACTCACAATTCATGTATAACATATTTTGAAAGTACTACCGCATATAGACATGCAATAATAGTCGCACACGTCTAGCGTGCACGAGTATGGTTATTGGAACACTTTTTAATAATATATTAGGTACCATCACTAGGCCACGGAGGTCATTGCGAGATGAAATAATTGGAAGTGAGTAAGTGGAACTAGTTTATTGAATTTACAAGTCAATAAATAATTTTCTAGTTATTTATTAACTTAAAGATTATAATTTATAATTTTCAAAGCCACTTGTTATAGAAGTCTTAAATGAAAACTAGAATGGAACACTTTTAAAAAAAATGTACAAATGGGAATCGAATTCGAAATCCACGGGTGAAAGATGAGTGACTTATCAATTGGTTTTATTGTTGTAGACACAATATATAATTTGGCAACTTTATTGTCAAATGGCAATATCTTCAACTAAACAGGAAATTGTTTAATCATTTAGTTTTAAATGTTTGGTGAAAGATTTACATTAGAGATTTATACAAACAAATTAAGATGATAAATGAAAGAATTTTAAGATATAAAAGACAAAAAATATTTGATGATTTAAATTTTATAATTTTATTTGTGACTAGGGTATAAAAATAGTATTGAGTATAACGTGTGGAAAAATAATTATTACCGAATAAGGAATGAGAATATCAGGACAAAATACCAATCAAAAAAAGATGCAGTGTTTCAGGGAATAGGAGCATTGAAATGGTTTCGCCACGCAAAAAGAATGAATGATGAAAGATTTACAAAAACAATCTACAATCAAACAATCTAGTAGTATGGAAGGTATGAAAAGTTTGAGAAGTTTATATTTGTATATAGGGGAGAGCCTTTATAATAGAAGACTATGTATGACAAGATGTACGAGTTTAGCGCATTACGAGCATAAAAAAGTGCCTGGATAGAATGAAGTGGAGATCTGTTTTACTTGCCCACCTTAATATGGACATGACGTAAAGGTGATGTTGATGGTATTGGGGGAACTAGGAAACAATGTCTTACCCACAAGGACAGGTGGTTATCGTCTAGATATACGAGTTCTGAGCTTGGTATTAAAGAAAAAAGTACATGATGCTTCTTATTTAACCCTCTTAATGTATTGCAAGAAAATCACTCATGGGAGAACCGCCCCTGTTTTGTGATGTTCTAACAAGACAGCAAATGTGACGACTCAAGACATAAAAGGCAATCAAGAATGTTATAGTTAATACGGTCCCCACTTAGTTTAATTTCCAGACACCATTTATAAGATGGAGTTTAATTACCTCATGAGTTGCATAATTGGTTACGAGAGAAATAAAATTAAAGCGAGTGTGCTTCTAAAGTCAAGCCTTGTCTCCGTGTTGTCGAGTTTTGTGTTACGTGAGAAAGTCATACCAACGTCCTCGACATCCTTGTTAATTACCATTGTAGCTGAACTTGGTTGAACATCCCCCCCCTCCCCCAAACAGCATTACTTCTTGGTGTATGTGACGGAGAAAGCTTTTTCTTCTTTTCAAACTTTACTGAGAAACTTTATACTGAGTTAAGCAACAGTCGTAACTTTTTACTGAAGAACCGAATCGGGTTTTGTGAATTTTCTAATTAATATCCGTTTAGTATTATTTACAGACTCAGTTATGTTGACGTAAATTGTACATCATTGGTTTAGAATTGGGCTGAGTACCTGTTCTAAAAAGACCATCAGTGTGTTTTACATGTGTGAAATGTTGAATAAAGCAATATTATGTCACATACTGATTTACGACATGTACTCCGTACGTGTTTTCGTTACATTAAACTATGCATAGGCATTTCAGTATTTCTTTCACCGATACTGAAAATTCTAAATCATTTGGTCACAGTTTTGGAAGCTGAGGTAAAATGTTATACTATCGTGTTAATTTTGTATACTGGCTAACACTAGAGTGCTTTCTTTCCTGAAAGCTATTTTCTTCCCAACAACTAAGTGGGGTTTTTATTTCATTTGGCAACTCATTCATATTAATCATTACTGTACCTGTAAGGTTGTAATTTTTTAAAGATTTGTGTTGTGAAAGTCAAATTTGTATAGAATCTACTACTGACCGAAGTTGCATACATTGAAAAATAAACTTCCTGAAATCATTGATATAGCACACGAAACAGCGAAAACACTAAATCCACATGTGAATAATTTGCTTATACCTCAACTACTATCACTGAATAGATCGTCTAGCAATTTTTATACCTTTTGTCAAATCAGTTTCACAATGCACGGTGTAGATTTTTTTATTGTACCTTTATTTCACGAGCAGGTGTCTTCTGTGAACAATTTTTTTCTCAAAGACATCGAGAACTCTGTCGATCTGCATTTTTTAAACAATAGATTAAACTTTTAATCATAACACTCGTTATATACAACGCAACTTCATAGATTTATTTACAATGTGGCATTTTTGCTAACCAACCAGAAAGATGTTACAGAGGTCTCTAGTGAAAAACAGAGAAAATTATTTAACATATTATTTACGAGCATAGTTAAGGCAATAACACTGTGGATGAACATCTAACAAATACATAACATACTCGTAAATTCCCAAGATCTCACCGCTTCTTGCTTAAGTTATCTACTGCCTTCTTCCACCCACGATCCCCAGCCCAAATTGTTACCGTTAAAAGCGTGTATCAGTTAGAACATAATTCAGTCTTGTTTGTGCTCCCCTGATGGTGAGGCAAAATCGTTGAAATCGGTAGGGTTTTACTGTTAAATACAATGGAATAAACAGTGTTAGACTAAACAGATTACGATGAAAACCATTTAACTAAAAATGGGTACCAACGGGAATAGAACCCATAACTTCTACATCGATAGACAGGTGTGTAATCAACTAGAGCAGGGAGGTCGTATTTTTGTCTTCTGAATAATTTTAATTTCAAATGCAATGAAATTAAATTATTTTTAACTCCCCCATTAAAGAAGTTAAAAGTGAACCATAAGTTTAAAACCTAAATGCCTGAAACGATAATGTTTCCGTCACGGCCACAAATCACGGCTTTGAATATAGCCTCTGCAGGGGTTAATCAAAGGGGAAACTCAAACGACAATAAAAAGGTACCCACAATTTTCTTGACGCTCTTAAACCTAGCAAAAAAGTTTTTATTTCACAATGAAGACATTACTGTAAAGAAGAGGTGATAAATGTGTTTTTTATCTTCTCATATATTCTAAGAAATAAACTATATTCAAATATTAAACCTTTAAACCTGATGACTAAAGGTTAAATATTCGAACAATATTCTATCAAATATTTGAACACCAAAACCGCCTAAGGATTTTTTTACATTCATTATTGTCTGATTAAATCAGGCTAAGACTTCCAAGCTAAGACTTTCCTCCACTCTTTTATGTTCTGCACCAGCCCTCTCCAATCTTGGTCATCATGGCATCATTTATTTTTCTTTTTTTTTCGGACAGAACCAACCATATTCGAATTGGTTATTCGGACATATTGAAGAACGTAATGTTTTCGACCCTAGCAATCGAAGCCTTAGGGGTTAAAACCTCTAAAATGGGCACTCTACTTGCGGTTCGTTTTTGTGCGTGTTTGTAATACTAACGCACATTATAAGATTATAATACTCGTACACGTCTAGCGAGTGTGAGTATTGTTACCAGACGAACTCTTTAACCAGACGATTCTTTTTTTCGGTACCGTCGGAAATCAAACCCGAGCCCTATGGCTATAAGTCAATCATCTTACCAGCTGGGCCACTAAGGTCATCACGGAGGGCATCATTAATTAAACAACACAGCTATTTAAGGTTTTGTCTACTCATAAATCTACGACCATTATTTTTGTGATTTGTTGATGTTTTTACTTTTTAATTCAACAATTAAACATTTACTTCAAATGCAAAAGATACATCCAGGCTGTGAAGTGTTGAAGATTCGAGGGTTGCAAGAGAGGATATAAAGTGTTGTTAAGTAAAGCACCCCGTTGAGACATCGCAGTGGATAATTTTATATTCGCAAGTGCAGTACCGAGGGTGGAAAAGTGCTTAACTTTTTGCATGGAAGATTTATAAACAAGAAATGCCGCATGTTTCTCAATTCGCGTGTAACAACCAGTATAACAAATTTTATTTTGTTAACAATAAACTTAATTTTGTTGTTTATTATGAATCGAATAGCTTTTATTATGAATCGAATGACTTCCATCAGGGAGTTTCAAATTCGATTCATTAGGGTACCCAAAAAAACATAACTTGCGGAATTAGTATTCTGATATCAATACTTCATGCACCGAGTACGTGTGTGAGTATTGTTGCCTCTTCATGTGTGGTAGTATTACCAAGACCGAGTTTCGTACCTATTCAACTTGATCTTAACACGAAGAGCCTATTAATGGGATTGAAGATAATTTTTTCTCCTGACCACGCTTCTCAACATATCCAAATTAACAATTCGGGTTTCTAACAAGAGGAACTAAAAATACAAATAAGAGAATAAATTCTGAATATTTATGTTTTTTCTAATTATTTGATACTGTTTTCATCTTTATTTTGGCGGTGTTAAATTATACACAGAATATGGAATAAAATACAGCTGCCAAAATGCAAACGTAGAAATACTCAGACAAATCGTTAGAGAAAATCCATATTGATTTCGTTGGTCCAGTGAATGAGAGTGAATTTTTGGTTGAGGCAGAAAGTTTCACAAAAAGGGTGGATCGTTTGGAAATGGGATAGTCAATCAGGGCAAGACCGTCAGTTGAAAATCTTTGCGAGTTTATGTCAAGATTTAGGTTATTTGATGTTGCGATATTTCATCCCACATTTGACTCTCACGAACGAGAAAAAGATCCACTCATCTTTTTCCAATTTTGAATTGACTGGTAGAAAGTGCTGGGAAATTTAGTTAACGCTTTTCAATAAATTAAGAAAAATTTAAATGTAAAAAACCACTTTTTTTTATTCCATTTAATTCACTAGGCATTCCATCATATAATTAATAGATTAAACTGTTTGCGATTTCCCTCCAGGTCTACGCGACAAATTCAATTATTTTATTGTAGTCGTCGGTAACCAAGCAACCAACTAATCTTACAGTTCGTTAATCATTAGGCTGCGCTAAGATGGGGAATTAGTATAGACACTTGATGGACCCATTTAAGTCCTCCTTCAATCCGTGTAAATTAGTTTTGAAGAGGATTTTTTAAATCTCGTATTTTGGTAAATTTATCGAGATGGTTTGTAGATCGTTTAATTTTTATAACTTTTTTTTTGTATTTCTTTGACTTTTTTTTATTATTATTTTGAACTCATGAGCGTATATGAGAATAAAATTAAAATTCAAAATAAAGAAAAGTGAACATGATTTCGTTTCCTTGTATATCTTGATGAGCGGGAATCCATACAAATATAATATTTTTTTATTTTAATCTTAAGTAAATCTCTGATGACTGGATTTGAGAAATAAGATAATTTGAGTACCTAAATAAATATTACGTAATTAAATTTAAAATTCGTTTTTTGTGTTTAATGAAAAAACATTAATGTAACTTACAAAGAAAATTAAATTTATTGTTACATTTTAAATCCAACTGTATATAAGAATAAAAATAAATGACAAAGAAAATATTCTAAGAAACATGAGTTTCAGAAGAAGTTTGTAAAAAACAAAATAAGACATATCGTACTAAAGCGTGCATAATTAAATTATCAGAAAAAATGTTTTTATAGTCAGACAGATTGACAATCTTAAATGAAGATTTATCAACCAAATAAAAACAAGTTGTTGGATATATTCTATGTTCATATAACTGATAAGATTATAATTAAAGACGTAGATTCAAATAATGGATCCAGGGAGAAGAAGAAGTCAAATAATGTTTGAGTTTTGTATTTTATTGTATCGCATTATTATAATTTTTTTGTAACGTTTCTTAAACAACATTTCAAGTAGACTGTCTGTGTATGTATTTTATTGTATCTGATAATTATAATTTAATTGGAACGTTTCTAAAAAAAACATTTCAAGTAGACTTCGTGTGTATGTATTTTATTGTATCTGATAATTATAGTTTTTTGGAACGTTTCGAAAAAAAAGCATTTCAAGTAGACTGCGTGTGTATGTATTTTATTGTATCTGATAATTATATGATAATTATTTTTGAACGCTTCAAAAAAAATTCAAATGGACTGCGTGTGTATTGAATTAATGTTACATATCGCAATCGTTACTTACATGTTCATTTATTTTCATTTAGTAATAATTTAAAATGAAAATAATATGAGCCTATCAGAAACCGTTGGGATTTGTGACATTAGTACAATACACAAGTATGACGTTTTGTTGCCAAGTGGAAATCTGTTTCAATCAACCATACCATTGATTTACAAAATAGCGAGTAAAAATTGTGGGAAAAAAACTGTGTAATATCAAAATAACTAAAACAATAAAAAACAAGCAATTATAATAAAAAATAAATATAAATTAAATAAAATTATCGATGGGTAGAAGTATTGAGAGATTGGAAAAAATAAGGATGGAAAACCGAGAAAAAACATGATCCTAAAATATGATAAGTATCATGTTTTTTCTCGGTTTTCCATCCTTATTTTTTCCAATCTCTCAATACTTCTACCCATCGATAATTTTATTTAATTTATATTTATTTTTTATAATGATTGCTTGTTTTTTTATTGTTTTAGTTATTTTGATATTACACAGTTTTTTCCCATAATTTTATCAAATATAATGTTTTTAATTCGCTTTTTGAAACAGGCCAACGATGGTACAAGTCTTACTAATGCTGGAAGCTGGATCCAAAGACGACGTATAAAATCAAATATCTGCTGGAGCGTGAACACGAGTCCATGGTTGGAAGGGGATTGCACATTTTCGACGAGATATGAGGGGATGGTGGGATGTCTACATAATAGTGACAAAACAACAATTTTCAATGGTTTCTCGATGTAACTAATAGAGGGTGATTAATTTAAGACTGATTTAAAGACATAATATGAAAAAACATATTATGTCTTTAAATCAGTCTTAAATTATTAATTATCTACACATAGCACGTCAACATTATTTGTTTTTTCGTCGGTACTGATTATTGAAAAATACGATTTAAAGAAATACATTTCATACAAGAATACATTAATTATTATAAGTAAAAAAAACATGAAATACCATATAAACATCATGCCATTCTTTGTTGGGGTAGACAGAAAGGACAAAGTTCCAAACCTTCCTTCACCTCCTCTATACCTATACATTTTTGCATACGGTTACTTCTGCTTCCCTTACTATTATCTTTCCTCATTTCAAAATTTTATTCACTTGGTTCAGCCATACTTAACCCCATCGTTCTCTACCACGACTTTTCCTTATGCTTGCATTGTAAATTTGTTAAGTCAGTCTTTCATCACACATCCATTAAAGAAATACAAAACACCTAAAGGTGTTTTCCCACCCTATTCAATAAATTAGTTTTTAGCTCGCATTCGTCATAAATAATTACATTTCCTATTTTGTCACATAACACACCAAACATTCTTTTAAATATATGTGTTTACTCTACATTTCCATGACTGGGTCCTTTCATTTATTTTCAACGTTGATGTTTCACTTTCATACAACAATATTGGTACAAATACACACATTAAATAAATATCTTAAATACATCAGTAAAAATAAATTTCGAATGAAGACTTGACAGCTAGTGTATGGAATAAGCTAATAAAAACATAATGCCTCCATGAAAGAAGAGTCGAGTACAATTGATATAAAGTGTTAAAAAATTCAATCCTGTACGGTTTTTCTCTAATACTTACTCGCTTAGTGAAGATAAAAAGCAGAGGATATTTATTGTATGCGATAAAGAAAGTTTATTAAATACCGTCCATCAAGCAGCGTGAACCGAATGTCCTGTTTTAACTTTTAATGGCCCGACAATGCAATTTGGGTGCGTCGGTGACCGTCCAAAGGCAAAGGAGGGGTGCACTAAATATATTTTATTACTGAAACCAAAATCCCGCCTTTCGGACAGGGACACCGAAATAATTTTCACACGGTAGACTGATCAAATCAAAAGTCGCGAAATAAAGAAAAAAAGAAAAATTTTTGCTTCTTACTATTTTAATTAATAATGATGAATTTTGAAATGGTTTTGATATACTCGAGAAAATAAGTTTTTTAGGACGATTCGAACGCGTCTTGCAGTAAGGTAATCCTCCGCAAGCAAATGCTAAACACGTCCAAAATAGTAAATTCTCAATGTTAAAAGTAATTTAAACTACAATTTATAAATGCATGCAGCCCAATTATTCTTTTAATTGCTAAGTTTTTCGAATTTGAAAATCTGGTATAACTTGTTCCTTCGGAGAGGAATTGATTATTCCGAATCGATCCACCAAAGCGGTTTATAATGGCAGGCATTTGCCGTTGCTAGTGCTATGGCGTGTTATAGCCTGCTTCTAAGTATTTGAGATATGAGTGGCGTGAGCAGCTTAAGGAATCATTTGAAGAAAACCCTTTTTGAGAGGTTTTTTCAAAATTTATGATTATATTTGAACACTACACAAATACACATTACTACACCTTAAAAGGTTTCTTTGAAGTAAGTCTCTTCTTGGTAAGTTTTCTGTTGTTTATTTTACCAAATATGTTTTTCTAAGCATATGCAACAATAAAAATCAAAATAAAACTACAATTTTTATAGTGCCATTTTGAGAGCTAACACTCCTCAATATCGCTTTAACTCGGGAGTCAAACCCATTATTAATGACAGACTAAAACCCATTTTAATTGATATATTATTGTCAGATTTTATATGAACACTACCCACAAATACCACACTAAAACTAAAGCTAAATGCGTATCAATTATATATAGGAAGATATACAAAGGTTTATTAATAGCTCGTCTGTTCCATTGGTAAACTTTCTGTTGTTTTCTTACCAAATATGTTTAGTTAAACATATGCAGATGCAGACACTCACCTTATTAAATGGCTGCAGTCACCACCTTTTAGTTCTTGCACTCAATTTATAAATATTTATTTTGTAATATTTTTAATCTGGTAATAATAGTGGGTTCGAATCTCGAGTTAGAGCACCCTTGAAGAGAGTCTGCTCTTTAAGCGGCGTTATATAAGTTACTCTTTTTTCATAAGAATAAATATATTCAAGTCGGATGTTATAAAAACAATTGAAAAAGAAAACTTATGGTTCGGAGATATCGAGATAATGATTTCTGGAAAACTCACGAAATAAATATAAATGGTATGAGACGAAGAGGTAGACTGAAAACATAATGATAGAATGAAATGATAAAGTTAAAGAAATTTAAACTGAGTGAAAAGTAAGAAGTATGAGAAACGGAAGAGCACATCCAATCTTCCAATCCTGGCTTTGCGGGTTTTTTTTTAATGTTTATGAAAGGATTCCAGTCTGATTTCACATAAGCCATCATCATTAACAACTTTCTCGTTTGTTGAATTTCCACATAGTCATAAATCTGATATATACCTAGTCAATTTATAGTTTTAGTGTTGATTCATTTCATTATAAAAAAAATTGACTTTTTTTTTCAAGTATAGCAATTTTTTCGTTTGATTATGAAATATATTCAGAAACTTCTTTATACAATTCACTTCAAATACATGATGTAAAATTAATCCAATGTCTACTATAATCAGACAATCCTTTAACAATCATTAAACTCGAAAATTGAATTCTATATCAGTCAATTAAGCATTGCAAAAAGTCAATAATAAATAATAAACAGTTATTTTTTTTGTCATTTTATCAAAAATGTTTTGTTCTTAATTAAGTTATTTGTTTACGTTTATTCAATTTGTTCATTTTTATACTTTCGTTCATTGATTTTTTTAATTCCGAGTAAGAAAGCCTTAGAAGAGAGTTTGTTCTCTAAATGGCACGTATAAATCGTCATTTCATCATTATTATTATTATAATTATCGATTACAGTGGGAATCTATTATTATCGATTACAATGGTGATTTTTAGCACTAAATACAAAAAAAAAACCAAAGTTAAGTATTTTTATTTACGAATATAATATTTTCCAAAATGAATCAACTTCACCTGCCTCGCTTCCACATTGAATCATAAATCGTGTATAATGACTGGAGTTTGAAATTGGTTAAAATCCATATCTTATTTTCATAACTTAGTGTTTGGCAAATCGAAATCAGATCTTGCGTCACCTTGACATTGATTTATGCGTTATGTGATAGTAATTATTACGGAAGGCTCAATGTAAGGTGTCCATGTTTTAAAATATAAAAAGCAATTTATAATAGAAATAAACATATAAATAATTATTATATAATTCATTAAATATGTATTGCTAATGATGGAATAGGGAATGGAGTTATAAGGGATAAATAAGAGTTGAGCTGATGTATTAAGCAAGCTAAAAAAGAGCACTCTAAGATGGGTGACAAAATCAGGATCTTAAAGATTTGATACTTGATAAAGTTTCAGTATTTGTAGCTTGTCTTTCTCCATTCGGTCTGTGATACTCGTAACTACAATAGTAACAGTTTTACACCATTTCGATTGGTATATTATGTCTTTCAATTTGATTTAAAGCGCTACTAGTTTGATTTTGCCTTAAAACCTACTTTCCACTTTTCTGGTTGATAAGAAGAGATCGTAACATAGCAAAATATCCTCTAAGTTGTACTACATACGAATAAAGTAAAAGAAAGATAAATAATCTGAGGAACTAGTAAATAACATTTAATATGAAATAAATTATTATACCATTATTTATTAATTGAAAGTATACCGTTCCGAATTTTCGAAATGACTTTTCACCCTACTCATAACGGAAGATTCATCGTTTAATTTCAGGTTAAAACTTTATGACGATTAAATCGACTGTGCTTTTTAGGTTAGCTTTTTGTTCATCTGAATACTCATAAAAACGGTTAAGTTTTATTTAAACGGTAACCAAATTCCTGTGTCGCAACTTTTATTTTATGATCGTTATGGTTAACGCTTTAGTAGCCTTTATGCGATGTCTGTCGACAGGCCAAATATATATTTTTTTGTGGGAAGTATCAAGGATTTCCATAAATTCTGTCGAAATTATAGCTTTAGGTAATTTTTCATGAAATTAATACATAATGCCTTATTTTAATTGTCCAAATGTAAGCCTTTTAAGTAGTACTATACAAAAATTAAAGATATAAAATAATTTTAAAATAAAAGATATGAGTAAATTCTAATGAAATAAGTTTATAATTTGTTTTTAAACAAAAGAAATACACAAAAAACAGGCGAGGTTTAAACTGGTAATCTTTTGCACAAAAGTCTAGTGCTTCTCCATGCAGCTTTGTAACGCTTTTGTGTTATATTTTATTAAACATTCATTGTATACAATACAAACTTCCGGACTAACTGCCATGTTGCAATCTATTGCATCCAACCAAAAAAAGATTGAAGAGGCCTAAAGTGATAATTAGACTATAATCCCTTTTTAAAAAAAAATGGATTAATACGACAATCAAACCCAGAACCCCTGGCTGGAAGACAACAGTTTTACCAACTAGTCAACCGAGATCGCTATTATACTCGTACATACCTGTCATAAAATATCAATTTAACGTACATCGTTACTGAAGTTTTATGCCGTTCTAATGTTCTGAATGTTTTTATACTAAAAATACGAAACATAACTCAAAAAGTCAAATTGAAATTATGAAATGGCGCCATCATTTTGCCGTTGGCGCGATATTTAAAGTTGAATGTATAAATAATGATCGTAATAATCTATTAGCGTACACAGCGAGGAGTGAGTGCCGTCGCAAGAGGACAATTTCAACCGAACAATGTAATCCATCTAGAGTGGGGATTGGCAACTATCGCCCACGAGCTTAACGAGTTTCGCTACCTTTTTTAGTTCTTATAGCACTTGTAAACATGCCATCAATGATCTCGGCGTCAAAGGATAGTTTTACAGCATTCGAAGTTTTCTGTGAAAGTATTGGCAACTTTCTTAAATATTTAAACTCCAGACTTTAAGCCACTTTATAAGAATATTTACAGCGCCGCGGGTCTTTGTTCTTTTCTTGTCACGCCCGCAGACAAAACTATTATTTTCCTATTCAACGGAGGAGCCCCTTCGAGCAGCACCTTCTTCACCACTGAATAACAAAATGTGTACAATAATTCAAGAATATTTCGATCTTCTAGTATAGGTTGCGCTGGATGAGGAATTATTTTGTCCCCGTAACAGTGTGGGGTGGCAGTGGAATCAAACTGTCATGCATTTAATTAGGGTAGAAGGTCGCTTGGGAAAGAAACGTGAATTGTAGTTTGTCGTAGAAAGTGTTGGCAATACTTCTGCACACAAAAAAGAAACGATTGTCGATGAGCTATAACCGTGTCAATGTGTAAAGGTGCTATAAGTGCCAGCACCTCGCTCGTTGAATTGACCGTGCACAGGAACATTTTTCAGCATGTACGAGCATATCACATGGGTTCATCACAAAACGGTTTATACAACTACAAATGCGAAAGATCAACAATAGAAATCGAGGTGCTCAGTCAATTTGAATAGATTATATGATACGGTTGCACAATATAAAGACGTGTTGAACTGTGGTCTCGTCAGTATTACATATCTCGAAGTCAAACCGACATACCAGACTAGGAGGTATACCAGAAACCGATATACCAGTCTCCTTTTTTTCACACAATTTTCCTAGTTTCTGAAACGGTGATATTTTCTCTTGGTTCACATAGTATGTTTTCAGTGAAAAGTTTATCAACCCCTTGTTCAGTTACTACCTTGCAAGGGGACTCCGATAGTATAACTACTACCCACGATAAAAGGTAAGGCTTAACAATGTATAATGAGAAGCCATCCATTGTTGCTGCCTCGCCTGCATGTATCATCGTCTCTGAATAGACCTGCCAGAATACAGCATTTGTCATCTCCTTGATACTGTCTCGTACTTGTGGATTTGTCTCGATTTGATACAGATTAAATTACGGGCACTCAAGCGTTAATTTGCTGGAGTTATCTTTCTTCTAGTTTAATTTAAGTTACATAGTGCACACATTATCCGTTATATATTTTTTTATTTAGCTTTACGTTCTCTTTTTTTTCGTTATGCTTGTCATTGGAATTGATCTTGCGAGCGAAGGGATCGCATTCCAGAAATAATGACACATCTCCATTTTTATAGCAGTAACATTTCTATTATATTACACTAGGAGTGAGCTATTGGTTGAATTACTTACCACGTCTGCCCATCATGTTGGTGATACATCCTTCTATTCAACTTTGGATCACTAATCTCTTCGTTGTATATTCTCGTTTCATAATATTACCTAAGTACCTGAAGATTTCTAGTTGTATAATTGAACACAAATCAAATAATAGCTCTAAACCAATCTCATGTCATAAATATAAAAATTCAATATTTAATTTAGGACCATTATTTTTTATTTAAAATGTACGGATGACCTCAATGGCCTAGTTGGTAAGATGCCTGTCTTCCTTCTTCTCCCTGGTTCCATCCCACCTCACTGTCTGTGAAAACTGTTGGGGTCAGCTGTCCTCGTCCTCAGGTTGTATGCTCTTCTGTCCCGGACTACGTCCCTCAGGCCATGCCTCTGCATCAGGTTATCTTTTTGCACATTTTACTGTTGATGTCTGTAACACCTAGGCTTTCACGAATGCGTGAGCTTTTTATTTTGTCTCTTAGGGACACAACAGCTGACCATCTTAGCATGCGCATTTCAGCAGTTTCTAGTTGCCTAGAGTAAGAGTTATACATCGTCCAGCATTTGGAGCCATAGAGGAGTGCGGGTCTGACAATCGTTTGGTATACTTTTCCTTTTAACTATACTGGCATTTTCGGATCACACAGAACTCCCGTCATTGATCTAAACTTCATCTATCCCACACTAATTCTATGTGTTACATCTGCTGCACATCCTCCATGGCTATGGATGAGTGACCCAAGATACTTAAAGGAGTCACAATTGGGTAATGTTTCTCCATCCATTTGCATTACGGGAGTGACAGCATTTGTGTTCTCGAATGGTAGGTACAGATACTCTGTTTTGTTTCTGCTCAGTCTCAATCCATTGTCCTCCAAGATTCTTCTCCGTCTGTCTTCCGACCCAAAATATTTGAGTTCCATTTGTCATTCGATTTTTAAAAATTTGAAATGGTGATTTCCACTTCAGACGTCTTCAACATCTTTCAGGTTGAATGTTAGAGATTGTCACTCGACAAAAAACCCGCCAGATTATACTGTATGATATACAACAAAAGTACAACACATACATTACATGATCTGTTGGATATACTCGTAACTATGAAGTCCTCCATTCTTGTACCATTAAGCAAGCTTGATATGAAAAACGTTCTGTATAAGAAAAATGTCGTCTTGTTTTTTATTGTTTGGCTTGTCCCTGTATCGAGCTGTCACCCCTATTAAAATGTTGATTCCGAACTGCATTTCAAATGTGACGGAGGTTCATTCTTCATTAATTTGTGTGTGATGCACTGATATGATAAAAACCTTTCTGGGAGGAAGCATTGTAAAACAGCATTATTATCGGCTTAATATAACTAGCCTTCGGGTTCAATATTAAAAAAGTCTGATCCAAACTTGTCGCCTGATATATTAACAAATTCTTTTGTACGTGGCGAGGTAATATTATTGTATTACAATAACCTCGTGGAAGACATCTTCAGCAGACTATACCATTGGAAATCCAACATAAACTCTACGGGCTCAAGGCAAGCATCTTACTAACAAGGTTTTACTGTCAGTTGTCGGTAAATCTCATAAGCATCATCGAGTGTTTTCGTATCTGCCATCACTTCAAGGCATCGTATTACTGTTTCGTTTGATTTAGTACGAACTTACTGATTTATTGCTGTATGAAAATTTCTTCCGATTCATTAAAAACATGATTTACAAAAGAGGCCTTAAATGAAAAGTTGGCTAAAACCTTTTTTTAAACTTAACTCGCAAATTCTAAGTTAGGCCTGCGTCATACCCACTAGGTCACATGCGTCTTACCGAATTGGACACTAGTTATGTTTTTTTGATGGACGCCATGGTATTATGGTATTTATACGTGGAAAGCTACTTGCATTACAAAAACCATTTATGTCCCACTAAATAAATAAAAAACAAGAATAAATATATAAGGTTGTGTGCTATTTATAATAAAACTCATAAAATATTTTTCATAAATCATGGTTAGACAATTCTAGGGTTATCGCTGCTTCTGTGTACAGCTTCAAAATTATTATCATCTGAAAAGTGTTTTGATCACGAGTTTCCTCGCATTGTATACCCTTCAGTAGGAGAGATATGTATGGAGAAGGGTCTCGGGAATGAGTTTGTTTGGTGAATTTCAGGATTAGGTTTCAGGACTATTGTGTGAGGCCCTCACTATGTAGTGCGAATGGATTTGGAGAGTTATGTTATGGCTGGCCGGTGTGACGATTATTTTACCCCGACCTTTGGGAAAATTTGATGGTGGAACTCTGACAAGGCTCGCATCAGTGAATTTTGTCTGAGTTTGGAGTGAATTTTAATGAAATGTATAGGACAATGAAATTTTACTATTTTTAGACCTTACGTGTTTATTTAAGTATAAAAATGAGATAATTGTTAAACGGCAATCACTTCCAACTAGACAAGTTCTTTCCGAAAAGGAAAAAAAATATTTATACTGGTATCGAAAGAAATAATGTTGTCTCACTTACAGTTTTTGCATATTTCAAGATGAAAATTGTTTTGCGTTATGTATGTAACAGTCAAAAGTTTTTACTTACTTACTCGTATATAAATTAAATTGTTAATGATTGACATTTTTTTAATGTGATAATATTTATTGGGTTTTTTAACTTGAACATATTTTTTAAATATACTACGTATAAAATAGCACATCCTAGGTCCCATAAAAAACTTATTTCTTCAAAACGTAGTGCATCTTAAAAATATATATTTTTTAAGGAAATATTTTAACATTCAAAAGTATAATTATTATGTGTATGTATGTATTATTATACATACACATCATCACACAGCGTCCCTTGCGGAGTAGGGTGAGATAATAGGTCTCCAAACTTCTCCTTCACATTCATACATCTCGTTATGCACAATCTTCCATTACTAATACTTTTTAATTTACTTTTTTTTTAAATCTGGTCCATTTAATCCTTTTACATGTTCTTCAGTCTATCTTGCACACCTAGTACTTTTGACTTGCTTAGTCATTCTTTCATCGTTCATTCTCTCTAGATGTTCAAACCATCTTTAAACTTCTTTCTTCATCTTACTTAAAACATCTATCATATCCATGCATTTATTGCTAATATGAATGTAAATTACAGGTTTATTTCAGATTTTAAGGTAAATATAATGCGAACCTATGAAATAAATATAGTGAATCAAGAAAAAAAGGATATTTAGAATAAATCAAGAAAAAGTCACTATACATCAAAGTTTACTTATTTATGCACGGCGTGTGCAGTTTTAGGAAATATTTGAAGATAATCATTTTTTAAGAGGTGTTATAAAAAATATGAATACTTTACACATATACTACAATCCACCTTAAGCTGAATGTGTTACTATCATAAATCGGAAGATCTACAAAGGTTTATACGAGTATGTATTTCGTATTCCCTTGACAAGTTTTTGCGCTTTTCTTACGAAATATGTTCATGTAAATATATTCGGATGCGGGGAAATTCTTAAACTAATGGCCGTAGCCACCAGCTATCTACTCGTATATCGTTAAACATATTTTTTTTGGGTAATATTTTTAATCTGTCAACAATAGAGGGTTTAAATCCCATGTTGGAGTTCTTTTAGGAGAGTCTGCTCTCTAAACAGCGCTATATAAATGTTCCTTTCCTTATTATTACTTGATGAACACTTAACTGTCGATGATAATATAGCCTTGATATGTATTTAGACGTTTGTTGTTTTATTTTTGATGGGCTTGAGTCTTTTAAAGGATATTTATATTTTATTTTGTTCTACTGGCAAATAAGAGCTTTAAGTAATCTATGAGCGCTATTGGATGCACATTGGTTTCTCAATTAAAAGTTCGTTGGTAATAATTCAACTCCACTTGCGGCAGTATTACCGATATACATGATGATGAACTGCGAGTAACGTGCTTTATCCAGTGGTTCTTAATCTAAAATAACGATTAATGGGTCTAACCACAATGTTGTCTTTCTGCCAGTCTCTTCAAAATATTCGCATTCCAATTCGAATAAGTTGAAAGATTTCATGTGAATGAAAGAATAAAGAAATTAAAAGCAACTCAGAAAAATAAACTCAATTCAAAATACATGACGGCGTCTGTTGCCTAGTTGATTAGACGACTGTCTGACCCGAAAGTTGCGGGTTTGACACCCATTGGAATCCAGAGATTTTTAAAAAGGTTCTGGACTGGATTTCCTTTTGAGAAATTGAATTCCTTTTTGGTTGGTACAAAGAAATTGGAAATAAACCCACCAAGTTTACTTTATAATATGTAACGAAAGTGTTCAATGCAATGCATTGAAAAACTCTGGATTTTTGTTGATTACAAACGAAGTCCAATTATTATTTATTTCAAAGTGCATATTTGGTTAACATCGAAATTTATTTATCGAAACCTGCAAACTAAACGATTTTCTGGGAAAAAGAAAATTAGAAAAATAAAAATAATGTCCTTGACTATTTAAAAATTATAAATCCGCAAATTAACTCAATAGTTTATGACACCAAATTGGTAAATCATTTCACCACAAGATAAGGGTTGGCATAATCATTCATATAGAAAAGCATTTGTTTACTTTTGAACCAAATACAATAATGTAAATATCCCAAGCTTCAGTAGTCCATAAGGACGTTTGCCACGCGACATCCTATTGGTGTGTCCCGTCTCCGGTTGGATAAGCACTCTTCATGCCCCTTAGGAGACTTCAGAAGGGTTTGGCTAGACATGGAGGATGAATTCTCTGTCGAGACAACATTTGAACGATGTCGGCTGAGGATTATCATCAAACAAGTAGTTGAGGTATGTCGATAACCTTTCTTTATAGTGCAGAAAACGTTATTTACTTATTGACAAAATTAAAGATACTTAAATGTTCTTTAAATTATAGTTATAATAATTAAACTGAAAACAACTTATCTAAATAAAAATAACAATTAATGATATACTTCAAAATATGTTATATGAAAATACCAATGTACGTCGTGAGTGTCGTACAATTGATGCATTACAACAGGTATTGTCGTTAGCACATTACTATTGAAATATTTGAATTTTAAAAGATTCCGAGTGTTTCTTACAGGAGTGTGAAAACCAGCTTAAGCCAATTAATTAGGGCTATTAATAATATTGTGAATAATTTTACACGTAACCGAGTGCAATTATTGATTTATTATAGAATTAATATAAATATGTTTTTTTCACAGATATACTCTTAATATAAGGAGTGAAATGTGGATATGAAAAAAATACTGAAAGAAACTGACTACATGCTGTAGAAATGCAGGCATTTAGAAATAATATATGGGGTGACAATGTATGACAGAATACGGAATAAAGTGATTAGAGATAAATGTGCAATGAAAATTGACGTGTTGAGTAAGATGAAAAAGTACTCTGAAATGGTTTGGACACGCGGAACTTATGAACGAAGAAATACTAACAAAACAAATATACGGTACAGTACCCGGCAGTAAGTAATACACGTCGTTTGTAGAGCGTCGTCTCTGTCGCACGTTAGTGCAACGTGCGATAGAGACGACGCTCTACAAACGATGTCTATTACTTACCGCCGGGTACTGTATCAACGAGAATGGAAGGCGTAGTAAAGGAAGACCATATAAATTATGATGAATATTTTGTGAATTAATATTTTGAAACGACGAAATGTAACAAGAAAACATCGTAGGAGCTTTATGATATGATGTTTGGATTTAGAAGAGGCGAAGGATGTGTGTGAATATAGGAAAGTCTGGTGCTCTGTCCTCTATGTCTCCCAACATGGAAAGGGCGTGTTGGAATGTATGTATATATTTCGGCAATAATACAACACATTTTGATATTTTCATTTAAATGAATGGTATTCAGATATTGATTATATAATATATACACGTATTGATTGAGGTATCAGAGACACAAAGCAAGAAAATAAATATGGAACATACTATCAATTCGCAATCATTATACGCTGTTATAGAAATTATTGTCAAAAAATATCTGACCTTTCTTTAAAATTGTATGTTGCTCATCCGTTCATATGTGTACGTAATATTTATTAACTCAATTGCAATACTTTTTTGTAATATACGAGTACAAAAATATTTAATTAAATACAGCGATAATATAAATAAACAAATAAATTAAGTATGGCCCAATGGGGAAGTACTTTTTTTTTAATTATTTCGATTTACTAAGAGTCTGAAAAATGATTTGATAATCATTATTTGATTTTTTATGGCTTTGATGTTTTCTAATACCTCATGTATTTTTAAGTGACGTGGCCTAAGAATTAGAATACACGCATCAGACAAATTATCAAAACTCTTTGCTATATTTCGATCTCCTCCGGGATAGAATCATTAACACGCTCAGCATTCATCGCCAACACCACATCTCAAAAAAGGAGCATGGCCGCGCGGTAACGCACTGAACTTCTACGCGGAATGTCGCTGGTTCGAACCCTGCGCTGTGCTACTCATCTCGAATGATACAAAGGTATAATTATATCTATGACTTTGGTCTTATGTATTCTTATGTAGTCTTATGTATGAACAACGACGACATCTCAAAAACATCAGTTCTCCTTCAATCTGCTGCCTTTATTGGACAGGTTCCTGATGCATATGGAAAAAAATCAAGCATTTTTCAAGAAGTTTTTTTCGTCAAAGTACTGCACTATTCGAGATAAAGATGAATTGTGCCACCATATCAAAGTCTTAAATGCTATTATACCTATATAATTCAATGTAATAAATGAAATAAAAAAGCAATGTTTTCAGGCCATATAAAGCTTCAACTGATTAAAATTAAAAAAGTGAAATCGATTTATCAGTGAAAAAGTTCTTTGAAGAAATAAGAAACGCTATTTTTATTGGACACGATCAAGGTATGGCATTTATTAAATCAAATATGTCACGTAAAAGACAATCAAAAACACATGATCTGTAGTCTCATCATTCAGACAGTGAGGGTCCTCTAAATATCAATTTTGTAAAGGTTATTAACCACAACGCAGTATCTTATCCACAAGTGACACATGACTGACACTCCCAACTTGTTCATTCTCATTATATTAAGCCACGGTTTCAAAGAGATGTATTGCTGGATTGATTTATATCTAGTGCCTTTATTTATACAAGTAATATCTCAATCCAACGCCCATCGGTGCCAAATATCATGTTTAATTTTATTTAAAAGATCAGTTATTAGCTGAAAAAAAAGTGATAGGGGTTGACCGGTTTAACACGATTTTTTTGCCAAGGTATCGACACATTTGTTAATCATAATACCAACATATGAAGAGATCCTAATAAGAGGAACATCTACGAGTATGTTTCCATATATTTTTATTTCTATTAAAAAATATCAAAATGTTCCATATATCGTATATTAACGAGTCGTTGATAAACTTAAAGTCAAAGTTTTGGTGGAATGAAAACAACGTTTGACTTTATTTTCTTTCACATGATTTATTAGTATATTATTATAATATGTGCATTTCAAAATCCATTGTGTTCTCTTCAGTTGAATGAGTGAAACTCTACATACTCGTAAGTTAAATTGACATAATTGTATCTTGATAAATACTCGTATAGATGAACAAAGTCAAGTTTTTAAAAAAAATATTGCATTTATTATGAATTTCTACAATGTGACGGCTAAACTTCATTTACAGATAAAAAGTTTCCAGCTTTAAAAAAATAGAGCATGCATAAGCAGATATCAAACTAGCTACGCTCATAACATCGTCAGATTTACCCTTAATAGCATGTCAACTAGAGCCGAAGAAAGACGTTTTATTTTGTAATATTCTGAAAGGTAAAACATTTAATTTCGAGCGATTATCAAGTTTTTTCAAAAGGAAAGGATGTTTAGATACTTCTACTTAGTTAAGATCTTTTTTGGAAAAGATTCTCCGTAAACAGCATCTAAACATCGTTTAATTTCTGCCGAGGGTTTTCTTTCTTTTGAAAGAAACTTGATAACCGTGCGATTTCAATTTTGTACCATTTTAGATATGACAAAACAAAATGTCTCCTATCGACTTTAGTTGACACACTACTGAGGACAGGGGTATCAAATTTTAACGTAACATCACGTAACCGTGCAATGCGCGTGATATCTGTGTATACACGCTCTCACATGTTCAGACTGTAATACTCGTATTTTGAACCCTAGTGGTATTAAAATAAAGGGAATATTTATATTTATGTTTAAAACTGTATATATTGTTTCAGGTTTTATTTAGGTAGATGTTCGTTCGTTTCCAATCAATTGGAAAAATGCACGTGAAAACCTGTGGTTTTTTAACACAACAGATAATCAAACTTGAAATCCTCTCGTTATAAGTAAGCGTTCTACCAATTCACTTAGGAGTTCAGTTTGATTTTTAATACATAAAAATAGTGGTAATAAAACACGAAAACGACAGCTTTAAAAAAAACGGTAAAAATGTATCATTTTGCTATCGAAAACAAATACCAGACTTTTAAATAAAAAGTATGATGGTTGTACATTTCCATTAATTCAATCTTAAATTATAAAGAAAAATTTTGCTTTCATTTATAAGCAGCAATGCTTAAAAATAATTCGCTAAGTCTAATTTTGTGGAAATAATTTTCAAAAATAAAATTATTAGACACATCCAAGGGCATACACTTAATTAAGCATTAATGTCGAATCGAAAAGCACATAAATACGCCTCAAGCTGATTTTACGTTTCTAGCGCTTAGCATGGATAACTTCTAAGTTTTTTTTCAAATTTCTTTCAGATTTTTTCAAATTTCTTTCAGACACGAGTCATATTATTTAATTTGACTAACAGCGTTTTTGAAAGAAAATTAATTTAACTAACAGCGTTTTTGAAAAAAAATATTTTTAATAATTATCTTAAATGATTTCTTTGGAATCCGGATCTAGAGAATTTCTTTGTTATAAATATTTGAATAAGACTAATTAATTTCAAGAATAGTTGAAAATTTGTAGTAAAAACTATTACACACATTCACAATTATGCCTTTTAAAATAAAGCTACAGATTAAAGGAAAACGTTGAAATAAATCAAATAAATTGAAATAAGCTACTGGTTTTATGAAATAAATTACTATCAAGCAATAAGTCTGCCAGAAGTACCATCTTTAAATGTATAAACAATATAATAATAATAAAAAATAAATAAAAGAGTAGAAAAATATATGACAAACAAGACGTTACATAAAGTGGAATAAACAGTGTTTGATAAAACAAATTATAATACCATTTTATTATTATTATTATTATGGGAAGATATTGTACTTGCTTTTTAATACGGAGGTTATGGATCTGATTCCAATTTATTTTAATAAAAAGATTCCAGTCTGCTTGTCACTTAATTTATCTTTAACATCTTTATGGTTGATTGGAAGAGTTTGCAACATAGCAATAAACTCACTAGTTTTTATTGCATACAACGAAATTGTAATTTAAACATTCAAATATGGCAATTTTCAACAAATCTTAATTGGTAATGTAGGCAGGTTGAAGTGAGTGGTCGGTAGATATTATCTTCACCCTACTTGATCGAATCTTCTAGTTTAGAATCTGGAGTAGTAACGCAGTTTGTAGTTTGTCATCGTATCTGTCGGAAATATTGCCATCAGTCGTGAGGCAACCACATTCACAAACATCTAATGCGAGCGATTGTTATTATTAGATTAATTAGCCTGTTTTAATTAATTTTTATTTTTTGGGAATCAAAACCAAAAAGATGAACGTTTTATCAATTAGGCTACGGAGGTTCCCTTATTTCAGAAATACGTTTATTGACATTTTATATTAAAACATAAGATTTTGTTATTGTTTTTGCAATGATTCATTACCTCATGGAAATATAAACTAAGTGAAAAATAAACGTCTAAAAAATTGTATCAACGGTATCGAACCCGTACTTTCCTGGTTGAGAGATGATTACCAACTAGGT
This sequence comes from Odontocerum albicorne, assembly GCA_949825065.1. Classification (NCBI taxonomy): domain Eukaryota; kingdom Metazoa; phylum Arthropoda; class Insecta; order Trichoptera; family Odontoceridae; genus Odontocerum; species Odontocerum albicorne. The sequence continues at coordinate 22,195,074 of OX463848.1, read as the reverse complement.
CATGAATGTCGCCGTCTCGATAGTTTTACTTAATCTTTTTACCTCTCTGGGCTGAAGAAAACATGTTTATAAATTTCTAACTTATATTATAACTTAAGTTATCAGTTTCCGCCTGATCTGTAAAAGTTATCTACAGTAAACTCTCGATTATCAGGTGTGGTAGCGAAAATAAATGCATGAATGAAAAACCCCGGAAAATCTCCGACAAAAAAATCGGAAAAAAAGAAAACTAGCGCTGTGACACAAAAAAGAAAAAAAATGAGGATATAAAACACGAGTAAAAATGTCGATAAATAATAATAGAACAGTTATGGAGGACAAAAAGTACCTATCTTGCGTAATCTACACTAGTAGACTGAAATATTTACTATTTTTAGACCTTCCTATCTCATATATATTATATCTGAAGTCAGCCTTCACCCCACGACTCTTTTAGTAATATTTAATTAACAGGAAAATTCCGAAAATGTTGAGGGGCTTAAAATTCTTTAAAAAATCATGGGCAACCAAAAATATTAAAATAACTGTTATGCACATGTAACTTATATTTATAATTGGACATAATGCGTCTACCTGCTAGCATCAAAATTAAACACTGAATATAAGCACTCATAAATACTAATTTGCGATCAGTTCATCGAAAGAAAATTCCGATCGCTGATGTGTTCGCAATTACGCCTGTTTAATATTCTGTTGCATATCATCAACTTCGCCAGTTTTATTTTCTGGTCCATATTATTATGTGGTCGAATGAGATATCATTTTGACAATTTAAATGAAATTTGAATATGTTATTAAAAACCCATATTATTTTCTCTCTCAGTGAATCCGCAACCAGATTAAAGCGACTCGGAATAATCAAGATCCAACTGTATTTTATTTACATTGGGTATCAACTGGGAATTTCTGTTAACTATTTTATACGAGCTTGTACAAGTGAAAATATTTGATCGTTCCAAAAGTGAGTCAAAATACTTAGTCAGTAAAATAAAATAAACTTTCTGTAACGCAAACAAGCAACTGTTAAGTACATTATAATTGTTTTGACGATGTCAAGTTGATAAAGGCTCGATGCTATTGTTTGTGTTTTTAAGATCGTGAGGAAACTGGATATTCTATTTTATCTAGAAAGGAAATGAAGAATTTTTGGGTATAATCCAATTTAGTAAATTTACATAAGTTTCATAAAATATTAAATCCTTTAAGCTATCTGATTTATTTAGGATAAAATTAATAAATTCTCAGCACTTATGCAATGTGGCGAAAGATTTCGGAAAAAAATAAAGATTTATTTTTATTACTACGACCAAATATGTGACGACCTTCGTGGCCTTGTTGATAAGAGGCCTGTATTCAAGCCCGGGGGTTGTAAGTTTGATTATCGTGTATATTCCATTGTTTGAAAAAGGATTCTAGTTTTCTCTTAAAGCTTATATAACATCTTTCTAATGGGCTAGAAGAGATTGCTACGAGATGATAAGCGCATCAGATTGTTACTGTATACCAAGTGCCAAACAATACAATTTTTTTCATTAAAAATCGCTTTTTCAACGAGATCATTTATCAGCAAACAAACATATTTTCAACGTTACGTTTTAACGCTTACCAAATAATTGAAATCGTAAGATTTCGGAATTGAGATTGACAGTCTTAGTGAATTGATGAATATCGATTTTCAATAAAAGTAACGTCCCAATACTTGGTTGCTGCACATCATCGGTACAAATACTGTAAAATGGGTTGATGGCTGCCACTCAATTCTCGGAGATTTCGGTTTGCTTCTTGCGTTTTCGGTGAAGAGATTCCTTTTTGGCAGGTCTCGAAATAAAAACACAGTAGACGTTCCAGTAGGTGATAACATATATTTTTTCCATTTTTCGTTCCATATATTCAGTCCATCGCTTTTCGTAAGCCTCTTAATTCGACCATGTATGCCGTCACGGCTTTCAAGTGCCACGCATACCACGCACTGTCCGCGCGCGGTGTCCGATCATCTTTAAGGATTACTTGCGAAGGCCACGTATAAGGAACATTTTATTACAATATGTACAGGTATATAGTCACAAGCAATGGTAAAAAACAGATACATTACAATACAACAGTGTACAATAATAATTTCAAAAACAATTTTACAATATAAATTTCCTTATTTTTAACGCATACATCCGATACAGGTGCTAAAAGAGACACTTGTGAACCTTGGGAAAGTTTTTCTTAAACGTGTTAATCAATAAATTACATTAAGTATTTGTGAACTTTTGAATTCTTTAATTTTATTAATTTGAAATGTTTTTCTTTTAACTATGAAATGCATTACCTGTCTTCATGTATAAATTACACTGAGTAATTACATGAATAGTTAGTAATACGTTACAAAAATAATATTTAATTCCTTCATCGTGTTAAAAAAGCAAAAATATTGAAATTCTGTGGAGTGTACTAAATACAAAACTTTCAAGCAGTGTATTGTATTGTCATTCTTTTGACATTCATTATCTCTACATGTCCAAACTATCTTTAAGATCCTTTTTTATCTTACTTAACACACCAATTTTATTTATTTTATCCATACTATATGCACACACTTTTAACCACATCTCTTTCTATAGGAGCTCAAATTATTTTCGACTCCGTGGCCTAGTGGTTAATACATATATTTAGTGCCTACGTGTCATGGGATCGATTCATTACAAACTGGTTGTTAACCTTTAACGTCTGAATTTATTATTGTACTGATTTTTGGTAGCTGCTTTACATAAATACTCAGCCCACTCTTGTGCGTATGATACAGAACACAGCTTTAAAAGTTCCTTTTTTTAAAGCTACCCGCTTCTCCATACAAACGATTATTTTTATAAACGTTCTTATCCACTAAACGTATGATTATTTATATGAAAAGTTAAAAATGGTGTATTTTTCAAATAATTGCATAATTATCCAGCCGGTAAAATATATGATCTTTTATTCCTAAAATATATCAAAGCAGCAAGAATGAATCGATCTTTTTTTGTAAAATGATAACACCGAAAACTGATTTTAATTTTATAAATTTATATTTGGACTGAAAATCACAGTAAAAGATTTTATATTCAAAATATACATATATGCATGAATAAAATTTGTTGAAAATAGATACAACTTTCGGAAGATTGTCAAAAGTAAAATAGGCTTTACATAAAAGTAATATTTAATGTTTAATATTTCTTACCCCAGATTTACGAGTGGTTCAAAAGCCTTTGAGGATAAAATAAATTAATGCCTACTCTATTCATAAATGTATCATGGGGATATTATCTTTACATGTTAAAAGTTACTGTTTTTTCTTTTCATAAGTTTCATCACCTAAACGAAATAAATATTTCGTTTTCAATCAAGCAATGTTTAAAAAAATTAGAGATATGATTAAATATAAGTCGAAGATACTATTTTTTTCGAAATGTCACCATTCCCGAAAATCACTTAAATTTTAATACAATCATCATCACTATCACGCCATGCCCCTATTGAGGTAAGCGAAGAAAACAGATTTCCACTTAAATCTATCCTGTTACAGATGTTTCGTTTCTGGCACTTCAAACGTCTCGTCATTAATAATATTCTATTATAAAGGTTTTCCATCTTTCAGAATTTGTTTAGTTAGACTTGCTACATTTTCCTAAGTTTTTCCAAACTTCAACCTTTTGTACTTCTTGTATAGATTATTTTTGTATAATATTTCATCGCTCATTTTTCCTTTCTGGACCAAACACATAAACGCTCTTTTCTTCATCTTAAGCACTTTATTTTCTTTAAATTCTCATTCTTCATTAATATTTTCAAAGCTTATTCTGTCATACATTGTTCTTACACACGTTCTACGCAACCATCCCATTTATTCTTTATTTTTATTACTTTCATAGCTTTTTACTACATCTATGTAGTATAGCCTGCATATTCTCACGATAGAACCAAGATTCTAGTGCGCGCTGAAGTATTCGTAGTGAATAAAAAATGAAAATGGTTTACATTGTATGGTTTTTTCATTAAATAAAATAAAATTTATAGCGTTTTCGTAATATCACCAATGGCAAATAAATAACTAATTATATAATATAATACAAAGTATTAAATTGTAAAAATACTTTCCTAAGATGTAAGGTTCAATATTATATAACGACCTTTGTGACCGAGCTGTAAGATGCTTGACTTCCAACCAGGTAACAACGGGTTTAGTCCTCTTGAAAAGCCGTTTAAAAAAACGGCTTCTCTTAATTCTCCCAGGCCTACTTAACATATATTTGGTTGGTTGGAAAACATGCCTATTAACCCACCAAGTTATACTGTATATAATGAAACTGTAATGTAGCAAAATATATTAAAAAATAAACAAACACTTTTTTATCTAATTTCTTTTAGTAAAAAAATCTTGAGTACAAAATACGACATATTCATGATTTAAAAATCTTGAAATAATATAATTAAATAAGAAAATATTACAAAAAAATAGTTGAATACCTTTTTTTACAAACCGGCTTCGAAATAGGCTCGATTTTTTTTATTACTAAACCCATTACCATTCTAAAGGCTCCATCATGAAATTTTGAAAATCACGAAACCACAAACCCAAAACCCCGACTTGATTCATTGCCTGAACCACTTTGTTATGTCTCGGGTTTAGACTCCACCCGACACGAGGTATAGTTTCCGTTTTCCTGAAGAAGGACAGAACCTTCTCCTGCCCTGAAATAAATTTAAATATTCACAAAAGTGCCTCCCATCCCTGCATCCTGTTTATCCTTTCTCTCTTTTCCTCCATCATTTACCGGGGGCGGATATCATTGTCTTTCTATCACTTTATAAATCGTCCGAAATTGCTTTCCGACCTTCCAAATCAGGAATTCTGGATAAGCCTTCTCACTGTATATGAATTGTGTCTCGAGCAAAATTCTGCGTTTAGATTTACTTAACTAAAAATATTTGATTTTTCTTTTACTTACTAAATTTGCAAAATTAAATTATATACGCACATATACGAAATCGTGTCGTTGTTTTGTAATATAATATTATTTTTAGACTTCTTTATTTGTAGGATTTAGAAAATGGAAATAAAGTACTGTTAACATTTAACAACGTGGGAGGAAGCACACTCATAATATTTCATAAATTTATTTTCTTTTACATTTGATACGGTTTAGATGTCGAGTAAAAGCTTTGAAAAGAAATTTTGTGAAATCAAAGGTTATTTTAGATTTAGAACGAACTATGGTTAAAAGATTGTTTAACATATGGGTTAACTCAGAAAAACTGGAGCAGGTTGATGAGTTCTTTTATTTGGGCATCATGTTTAAGTGTGATGGGCGAGCTTAAAGATACATTGAAAGAAGGGTGGCGATGGGAAACAAGGTGAACGGAACACGTAATGTTATATGCAAAAATAACTGTACGTAATGGTGTGTTGGCGCCCATCTTGATGTATGGAAGGAAAAATTGAACTTGATAAAAGAGGATAAGAGTAAAATTAATGCTGTTGAGATGTACGCTCTAGGGAAAATTTGTAGAGTATCATATTTGAAAGGTGGAATGAAGGCAACAGAAATGAATGAATGAATAAAATGGATGTATTGAGTAAGATAGAAATAGGAACTTTACGATGGATTGGACATGTGGAGAGTATGAATGACAAAATAATAACTAAGCGAGTATACAAGTCAAAAGTGCGAGGAGTGCGTGGAAGACGTAGACTGATAGAAACGAGGCTGAACCAGATTTTAAAAGAAGGTAAAGTGAGAAGTATGAATATTTGAAGATTTTGCATGCCGAGATGTATAAATGTAGAGAAGGTGAAAGTTGTGTAAAGAAACGTTTGGAGATTTCTCTTTGTTTACCCCCGCAAGGGACACGGCGTAATGATATGTAACCCATCGATCAATAATTCCCTGGACTAACTACTAAAACAACATTTGTTTTCCAAAATTCTTCTTTATTCATCAACATAGTCTCTTTCAAGAGCGATACATTCATTCTAACGCTTTCCTAACTTTTCTATGTCAGCCGTGTAGAACGATTTATCTTAGGTTTCAAAATAGGCGTTAATTTCGGCCACCACTTCTTCATTGGAGCCAAATCTCTTTTCCTGGAGCCTATTTTTAAGGTCTGCAAACAGCCTATAGTCGCTGGGGACCAAATCTGGATATACCATGCGCATCCCAAAATACGGAGGCCATAACCTTCCCGGTCGACTGTTGAGTTTTTGGTCGCTTCGGACGACTTTCACCGGCTGCTCTCCACTCATCGTACTGCCGATTTGATTCCGAAATATAGTGGTGGATCCAAGTTTTATCAATTGTCACTTAACGATGCAAAAACTCTTGTTTATTTTGCGTAAACAGTGCCAAACAGCGCTCGGAATCATCGATGCGTTGTTGTTTCTGTACCATTGTGAGCAAACGCGGCACCCATTTCGAAAAAAGCTTTTTCATGACCAAATGTTCATGCAAAATAGTGTAAACACTACCAAATGATATCTTCAGGATGTCAGCTATCTCACGCAACTTTATTTTGCGGTTTTCCATCACGATTTTGAGTTTTTTTATTATGTTTTCTGGTGTAACAGCCTCATTTGGACGACCAGAGCGTTCAGCATCATTTGTGTTTGTACGACCGCATTTGAAATCAGCATACCACCGATCAATGGTTGTTTTCGACGGAGCAGAGCCCGGATAACACTTTTCAAGCCATTGCTGAGTTTGAATGGTATTTTTTCCCATTAAAAAGCAATGTTTTATCAACACACGAAATTCAGTTTTTTACATTGTTTTGAAAATAGTAAAAGTAGCATCACTAAAACCATTGTAGTTCAATGACACTATGTCATAAAAGTTTGACACGTAACTTCTAAAGGTTGGTACTAACTGAGAATGTTATGGATTTGTTATTAGAGGCGCCATATGTTGGTGAGTTTCGGGAATTGTTGATTGATACGTTATGTATGGATACGGTGTGACCCAATTACATCAAACAAAATGCACATTACATTATTGTTCTGTATTACACTTTTTCTGTATACAGTACAACTTGGTGGGCGTTTTGCTATTGAGCAATATTTTCCATCTAAGTAGACAATTGTTCAGGAGGCTTTAAATTAAAACCAGACTGGAATCCTTTAAAAAAACTGGATTCCAGCGGGATTTGAACGACAGAGCAAAGGGTTAATCCATATTCCCTGGAATAAAAGTGATAATTATACTCTCAAACTAAACGTAACGGGAAATCTACTAGCATCTGAATAAAATCAGTTATTAATTTGACAAGACTAATCTAGGCTGTATATACAAGATTCATTAAACCTGACAAATTCAGCATATTTAAACTGATGGGGGAGTATCAACGGAATGAAGGTCATGAGACCGATCATAGGTCACGTTGAATGCCAATATGAGGAACAACTAGTTGAGTCTGATTATTCCTGATTGATATACATGTGCATAGAACAGATATATACGGAATTGGCACTAGAACTGGATCGTCTGCAATTGTAACAGAAGATAGACAAATGGCATACTACTGATAAGCATGATTAACGTCGGCACATCAATAACGGATGGAAAGTAATCTGGGTAACAGTTACTCCAATTGTCAATATTTTGATTATATCTTCTTGACCCAAACCAAACATACGAACTATTAAACCTTATTTGGTTATATCTAATGATTTTCTTAAGTTTTACTAGGAATTATTTTAATATTCTGTTTGACACATAACCCCTTTTCTTGGCCAAAGAAGTCAGTCTGACACAACATCTTTTGCCTTTTCTGTCAAGTGCCTGTGTGTAACTTTATCCCATCGGTCAGTAATAAAATTATGTCTCATTGGCAAACTAAACAGGACTCTGAATCGAGAATCAACGGAACGCACTATAGAACATGCATCCGAAAATGCCATTTAGCCTTTGATTAGTAATATATCCATAGAAAAGCATTTGACATCAGTGATATGTCAAATGGGTATTTGACAATATGTCCAATATACATCCATTTGCACATGCTAGAATTCGTCTTTGATCGTGGTCAAATGTCCCACAAAGAAACATTTGACAAAGATCCAAACTAAATTCTAGCATGTGGCTTCAGTGAGGAAACGTTGAATCATAGATTATTTTAATGCCTACTTAATAATGTATATGCGACCTTTTATTAATATCTATTTTAACGAATAACCCAATGCCAACCAAAATTATAACTTTCATTACAAACATGTCACCCAGAGAGTAGTATTTGTGTGAAGTATTTATATTATACTCTGCGTATCCAGAAAGTAAGTGTACTGAGGCTCTCACGACCGGATGGATTTTATTTTCGACATGTTGGCTACACTTCCGTGTAGCCTGACCCTTTCCCTCCGCAACGAGACCGGTTCGAGGTCAGTACGTTGAGAAGTGTCGACGCGACAACACGTTTCGTGAAAAATGTCAATCCAATCTCCCGCCAAGTGCGAAATACGCGGCGTCATCCGTTATCTCGTTTGGAAGGGAAAACCTCCGGTTGAGGTTTATAATGAGGTGAAAACTGCATATTGTGATAAAGCTATGAATCGTACGAGTGTGTACAAGTGGTGTCGCGAGTTTAAAAACGGTCACGTCACACCTCTTCACCTCCGCCAGAAAGTTCAAAACCACAATTTCAGCCAAGAAAATCATGGCATCCGTGTTTTGGGACTGTCAAGGCATAATTTGAATTGAATATATGCCTCAAGGGGAGACCATCAACTCTGCAAGATACTGTGAGACCCTAAAAAAATTGCGGAGGGCGATTCAGAACAAGAGGAGAGGCATGCTGACAAAGGGAGTCTGCTTGCTGCACGACAATACCAGACCACACACGGCCAACGCCACGAAGGAACTGCTTGCCTCGTTTAAATGGGATGTCCTGAACCATCCCGCGCATTCCCATGACCTAGCACCTTCAGATTACTATCTCTTTACCTCCCTGAAGCTGCACATGGGTGGAAAAGGTTTTCAACTGACGAGGAGGTAAAGGAGGAGGTGGAGAAGTGGACGGAAGGGTTGGCGGGAAACTACTTCGAGGAAGGCATCAAAAAGTTAATACCCCGTTTCACCACCTGCATTGAGAGGAATGGCGACTATGTCGAAAAATAGCTTACATATGTACTACGGTAACCACGTAATTTTTTTGTTTAAATTAAAAAAATTGTAACCTACAAAAATTCAGTACACTTACTTTCTGGATATGCCTCGTATATACGAGTATATTGATTACGCTTCTAGTATGTTAAATATTCGGTATTTCCAATGAACGTAATCAACTCATCAATGATCAATGATTACTCAAAAGAATATGTAAGGTGACAATGTGTGAGAGAATGTGGAATGGAGGGATTAGGGATGCATGTAAAACTTAAGGCTGATATGTTGAGTAAGATGAAAATGAACGCCCTGAAACGGTTTGGGTATGCAGAACAAATGAATGAAGAAAGACTAAGAAAATAAATATACAAAGCAAATGTTAGTAGAATACGTGGAAGTAGAAGAACAAAGAAAGTATAGTTGGTAAACATGGTATTCGTAGGTACATTAATGTAGAAGAGGCAAAATTGTGTGTCGCGATAGGAAAGTCTCGCGCCCTGCGGTTGGATCAAGTGAGAGATATTTTGAAAGAAGGAAATGTAAGGTGTGAGATCGTAGGATCTATTTGTTAAGGTATATGGATGTAGAAGAGGCGAAACATTTGTGTCGAGATAAGAAAATCTAGCGTTCGCTGCCTAACTCAATAGGACATGATGTGAAAGTATGTATGATATATAGAACGATGCAAATATAATTAGTGTCGCGAGTCTTCTCATTTTTTCCAGCTACCAAAACCCTTATTATTTTCTCGCAAAAAAATCCCAGATGGTTTCAATTTCTTTGATTATTAAGTACCTTTTTCATGTTGAATATTCGAAAGTTGTACAATAATAATAATTATCAACTTGTCGGCGTCAATTTTGAAATAAGTTTTCAAACAAAATGTCGAGACATGAAACGGGGACGGTCTTTGGGGCGGCAACCTTCATCTTGAATTTATAAACAGTCCTCATTAAGGAGGCAGTTGTGAAGTTTGGATTGACACTCGGATTAAGCGTGGATTAAATATAATTTGCCCTCCGTGTCTCGATTCCTGAGCGGCTGAAGATTGATGATCTGTTTAGTAAGGCTTAGAGTCTGCGATACTTATAAAGTCTCCGTCGACTTCTGCACTTGTTATATTTTTTAAGGAGTTCATTGTCTTGATTATAAATGTGTTCTGTCTCTCTGGATATCGTAGATTAAATATCCAAGAAACAATAATATATTTTTACTGTTATAAAATTCCATGTCCAAAGTCAATTTTTAATTAAACAACTATGTAGGTATCGATTTTCAATTGTAATCCGATAATAAATGTCTCAAATATGATTAGCTCTTATTGAATCTTTAAAAATAATCGTACCTCACGTTAAATATTTACTCATTTATGCATACATACCGTCAAATCTTTTCCTTATTGGGGTAGGTAGAGAGGACAGAGCGACATACTTTCCTATCTCGGTACACATCTTATATATATACACCTTCTTAACCACTTCTACAATTTCTCTGACACCATATGGTTCCTCCTTTCAGAATATCATTCACTTGATTCAACCATATTTTCCTTGGTTTTTCTTTACAACCCTTCTACTTTTTTCATATGGTATCTTTCAATATATCTGAATTAATGTATCAAATATATTGAAGAACGTTGCTGGGAGAAAATATTGTCTTTGGCCCCAATAAGCAAGCCTTCGGGTTTAGAACCTCTAAAGTAGGTATGGAACTCACAAACTATCTTAGAAGGCTCTTCTTCATCTTACTCAACACATCAGCCTTAAATTCACATTCATTCCTAATCAATCCATTCCGTATTTTATCATGCGATTATTATGAGTATGTTTTCATGGATATTTCGGGTTTTTTACTTTGGATAAATAGTAGCAGTGCACTTGTTTGAGATGAGGTTTGGGGTTGGTGCCATGTTAAGTTGGCTGAAACGATGTTTGACATTATCAAGAGGTTCAGCCTGATCTTTAGGACAGTGCCGAAAGACTGTCCAAATATATTTGGATATGTTTTTTAAACATAACTTTTGAAGTTTTTGCCGTGTTGACAACTCCAAAAAGTATTTTAAACATGTGAGAAATAGTCGTGAAAATCTTCAAACATATGTAGCAAGAGTGCTATAAGCTTAAAACATCTCTTTATAAGAAATTCCATATTTTTATAGATTTGAGTTTTGCATGAGTGGATATTCTTTAATGATTTTGAGTCTATCGTGACAGCGCGGTCCTGATAACTTTTCCCTAACTCACTTTTCTGAAGTTTTTCCGGAATGAGTGAATGATATACTAAATTTAACCAATACGAAGAACGACCACATGTCTTCTTGCTTTCAATTCTGTTCTGCACGACAAGTCTCTCTCTACCAAGATTTCATCCACAGTGTTATGAGCAATGTAGGTAAGTTCTAACCAGTCACAATTGATTTAAATAGTTCTCTGACCTCCGTGGTCTAGCTTCGGGTTTGATTCCCGATGGTGTCTGAAAAAAAATGAAAATGATCCTAGTCTGTTAAAATATGTGGTAACGATACTCTAGTGCGCTGAACTAATGAGATAATGAGGCTAAAGATATTGAAGTTTCCCGGCAACGCTCTTCAATATGTGTATTATCAGTTCGAAAGTATTGAGGAGTACATTTTTCAGAGATTATTATTTTTTGCACTTGGGTTTTATGCGTTTGAATGTACGCTTGACTGTATATTTGCAAGAAAACTTATCTATACCCCGGAGAGGCAGAAAACCTTTAAGCACGCTTGATCAGGAATTGAAAGAATCAAGGACCACATATTAAAATGGGGTCTGTTGCATAATGAATCGAGTTTGTATCTGTGGTGAGGAGAAGTCTATGCGATACTTGCTGCAGTGTCTGGAAATCCCGGTATCCTGTACTGAAGATGTCTTGATTTGTAGAACATCTATAACTGTCTTGGTGGTAGAATGCTGGGTGGAAATAATTGAGTACTTTTGCATAATAAGGAGAAGAAAAACTTATCTCTTTATGTTGAAAGATTATTTCGTGATTTTATAACAAGGACAAATGAAAAAAAAAGCTTTGAGTAAAAATGGACTTTCCTCTTAATAAAAATCCAAGTATTTAACTCGTTTGTAGGAATATGATGGACGATCAAAGTTTGAAAGAAGAAAGGATGGCCTAAACGGGAGAACCTCGTTATATTTCAAGAGATTTCACGATAATTACACACAGAAGTTGACGACATTTGAATGACTGAAAAAGTGTAAGTAACTGACCTAAGTTAAGTTCTTTCTATACGTGTATATTGCAACTATGAAAGCAGTGTTTTAGTCATGACAAATTTCTGACACTTTTTACTAAATATATTTGATAACAAAATAAAGCAATTTTGGTAAATACTAATTCACAAACGTTTTTACTTTGTTTACAAAGCATGTTCACATCAGATGCCAATAATTGAATAAACAGCCTCACGATTTTCTAAAACATCGTAATGAGGTTCAAATTGAAATATGATTGGGGTTAAAAACGGTACCCTAACATCCCAGGAAATGTGTGAATTAAATGGATTGAGAGAGGAAGGAAGAGTGTATGTGAAATAAAAGTTAAAATTAAAAATTGAGGAAATTTTTTATGCTGGTAGCATATTCATATCGGATGGCCACGTAAAGTGTGATATGAGAAGAACAGCTGCAGTAGTCAATAGAGTAGATGGTAAAATCTACAATATGTTCAGAGAACACATTATTTCAAAATATACAAAACTGGCTACTTATGATGGAATCTTGGTTCTTGAAGTGAAACTTGGACGTGTCAAAAATGATAAAAGCGGAAGAAATGAAAGCGTCACGTAAAATGTCTGGAAAAACAGTATATGATATAACAAATAATGAGGACGTTGTTTAAGATGAACAAAGAACATTGAGATGACGTCGCTACGCATAAAGAACAAATGATGAATCATTTACAAAAGTAATCTATATTAGTAGTAAAGAAGATATAAGAAATAAAGGAAGACTTCTAACAACTTAGCATCATCAAATTAATCAAATTTACAAAGAGAAGAAAGTGAAAAGGTCTTTATGATAGGTGAGTATGTATAACGAGGCGAATAGATGTGACAGAAACGAAAGATGTATACCAGGGTAGAATGGATTGGATGTACTCGTATATTCCTATTGGAATGACGCTACCTATCCTAATAGGCGTGATGGTGATGATGATGTTGGTGTTTTTACTTTGTGCTCTATCAACGATAAAAAAATTGTACGATAAAAAAAGCATAGAGCTAAAGTAATTTCTTTCTCTTATACAATAGTTATTTCTAAACAACCGTTGTTAAAGATTAGGAATAAATATTTAATGAAATTCATAGCTTTTTTGGGGTGGTAGTCACCAAAACTCAAAGCTGAAATTTGGTATTTTTTAGGACACATACATACAAATATATCAACACATCCTATTCCTGTCAGGGTAGGAATACATCTTTTAATTCCTCAACATGTGTACAACTCCATTAGTTTTTCTGACATATAATAAAACCTTCTAACAAAATTTCAATCACTTAACACAACCGAGTTTTTCTTATCCGTTCTTCGTAGTTCCATTCTTGTTATGAATTTGTTTGATCAAACATTCAACCCTCATTTTTTTCTATATTCCTAAACAACCTTAAATTTCTCTTTATTGTTTTCCTTATTACATAAATCCTTTGAAAGTTTGAATTCATCCTTAACTACTTCATTCTACATACAGTCATACATCTTCATATCACGTATTCTTTTCAGTTGCCTAGTTGGTAATAATTAAAATAAAATACCAATTTATACAACGCTGTTTAGAGAGCAGACTCTCCTCAAATGCTCTATAACTCTGAATTCGAGTCTAATATTATTGACAGATACTACAATATAAATATACGAGTATTTAGGTTAAGTTTTGGGATAAGCAGGAGGTAGATGCAGCCTTTAAATCGGATACTTCTTCGCATCTTTATATATTAAGGAAGAAGAACTACATATAAATCTTATATAGACATTCCAATATATAATATTATTACACTCGGCTTTGGTTAGAGTGTAGTGTTTATATATAATCATAAACTTTGATAAGCCCCCATAAAAAGCGTTTATTTTTAAATGCACAGAACCTGCAAAATGTCTATTAAAATATGCCGCCCTATTAAATCGATTAAGAAAAACCAACTTATTCGATGAATTTGAAATCGACCTCAAAATTGTTCTGCTCTCCGAAGAAACATCTCTCAGGCAGATTCGAAAGATACGATGAAGACCTCCCGCTAAGGGATTTGAATACAAAGAAACAAAGTTTGAAATCAATCCATTCGCGACACTTAAGCCAACGTAGACTTTTTAGAAGTGACCATCCACAGCTCTCGATTGGGAAAAATCTTCCGACCAAGGGGCTGTGGGTTCGATTCCCGTTGCAACCCAAATTTCTTAAATGGATTGCAGTCTGTTTTTCATCGAATGTATCTTTCAAGTTGATTGGAAGAAATTTACCTGGTTATATTGTATACAACGAAAGTGTTAGACAATGATACAATACCAAAGAAAATATTTATAAAAATATATGTATACACTTATTAACGTACATAAGTCTAGCTTAATAGTCGTATTTTTCAATTACTAATCATACATTAAAGAAAAATAGAAAATATGCTACACGAAAGATTCCGCAGAAGCACAGTACTAAATAAATCATATTTTTTCTGTAACATCGTTGACAGTTTGATGAATTCCTCTTCCGAAAGGAAGATTGACGCAGAGAAACGAGAGTCAAGTGACAAGAACATAAGACAAGCGAGGAGAATAAAAAGTTTTCCCCACACCATCTATTCCATTTAAGTCAAAATGGACCACATTTATTGGGTATCGTGAGATTGGACGAAAGGAGCATATCTTTGAAATTTATTACCACAAATAAACTGAGCTGTTGTTATCTCATTTTTCTAGTGAAAAAAATTGAGGTTGTTAAGTTAAATTTCATAAAAATGACATCAACACATTGTGGAAAGTTATCAAAATAGATTTTTTATAGTAAAGTTATTTGAAATTAGTTAAAGTTTGCATCATCGTTTTTCTTTATTTAAGGATTCAAAGTGATCGCGTGATTTTGTCAAAGTTTTATGATTTTCTCTTTGATTTTATGTAGAAAATCATCGGCGGAGTCACCGATTCTTGTA